>CANYCX010113392.1:0-10349 GCA_948193385.1 Breynia disticha f. nivosa
CAAAGACTGTTTTTTGAACCCGGTATGGTCATTATAAGTTTTTAGTTACGCCATTTGGTTTAACTAATGCTCCAACAGCATTTATGCCACTGATGAACAATATATGCCAGTCCTTCCTCGATCAGTTTGTGATTGTATTCATAGATGATATACTGATTTACTCGAGGAATACCAATGAACACAATGAACATTTGCGAATAGTTTTGCAAATTTTGTGAGAAAAACAGTTGTATGCAAAACTTAACAAGTGTGAGTTTTGGTTAGATCACGTGGTCTTCTTAGGACACGTGATATTCGGACAGGGAATATCAGTGGATCAAAGGAAAATTGAAGCAGTAGTGAATATGGAACCTCCTAAGACAGTTATAGAGATACGTAGTTTCCTGGGTATGGCAGGTTACTATCAGAGATTTGTGGAGGGGTTCTCAATTATAGCTGCACCGCTGACATGACTACTGAGAAAGAATGTTTCTATCCAGTGGAATATCAATGTCAGCAAAGTTTGATGAATTGAAACACCGATTGGCCACAGCTCCATACATTATGATTCCTTCGAGAATAGGAGGACTCGTCATTTATAGTAATGCTTCATATCAAAGACTTGGATGCATGTTGATGCAAAATGGGAAAGTGATAGCATAAGCCTCTAGACAACTCCGACCACATGAAACCAATTATCTAGTACATGATTTAGAGCTTGCAGCAGTAGTGTCTGCTCTAAAGATCTGAAGACATTATCTATATGGTGAGACATTTTAGATTTTTACCGATCATAAAAGTCTGAAATACTTGATGACCCAGAAAGAACTTAATATGCGACAAAGAAGATGGTTAGAGTTGTTGAAAGACTATGATTGCACAATTGAATATAATCCTGGAAAAGTGACTGTTGTTGCTGACGCACTGAGCAGAAAGTCGAGTGTTGCTATATCTAGCTTACAACTAACACGTATGAATGATTTGATAGCTTTACGAAGCTTGAATACAAAGCTAGAGTTAACTGAATTAGGAGTGTTAGTAGCAATATCAATTGTTTGGCCAATTTTGTTAAGAAAGATACAAGCAGTATAGAAACGAGATGAAGAATGTGTCAAGATGATTAAACAGATTGATCAGGGTATTGAGACCCATTTCAATTGGTTGATGAGTTGTTGATGATTGGATCCAGAGTATGTGTACCTAATGTTGAGGGAATCAAATTAGAGATACTGGATGAAGCACATAATGCTCCAAAAGCTATGCATCCAGGAATGATAAAAATGTACAATACTCTGAAACAACACTATTGGTGGCCTAACATGAAAAGGAAGTAGCTGAATTTGTATCCAAATGTTTAGTATATCAGCAGGTGAAGGCTGAACATCAAGCACCAACAAGAAAAATTTAGCCATTGTCGATACCAGTCTGGAAGTGTGAACGAATAACTATGGATTTTGTGATAGGATTACCACGAACACAATCGGGTAAAGACGCAATTTGGGTGATTGTAGATAGACTGACCAAAACTGTGCATTTCTTATCGATTAAAATCAGAATATCTCTTGAATAATTGGCAGAGTTGTATATACCAGAGATAGTCCGATTACATGGTATTCCTATTTCCATAGTATTAGATAGAGATCCCAGGTTTACTTCTAAATTTTGGCAGATATTACAGAGTGTGCTTGATACAAAATTGAATTTCAGTACTGCTTTCCATCCACAGACTAATGGACAGACGGAGAGGACTACACAGACTTTAGAGGAGATGTTGCGATCTTATGTTCTTGAGTTTCGGGGTTCTTAGAATCAATACATACCATTGATGGAATTTACTTACAACAATCAGTATCATAGTAGCATTAGTATGGCACCGTATGAAGCTCTATATGGATGAAAGTGTATAAGTCCAATCCACTGGGACAGGGAAGGGGTGGAAATATTTAAAGGACCTGAACTTGTGTAAGAAACAATTGAAAAGGTTGAGCTGATCAAATTAAAGTAAACTAAAAACTACACAAGACAGACAGAAGAGTTATTATGATCAGTATAGGAGAGAAATGGAATATGAAGTTGGAGAAAAGGTGTTTTTAAAGGTTTCGCCCTAGAAAGGAGTTATGAGGTTTGGAAATAAATGAAAATTGAGTCCCAGATACGTTGGACCATATGAGATTATAGAGCAGAATGGTCCTTTGGCTTACAGACTTACTCTACCTATAGAATTAGCACAGATTCACGATGTTTTTCATGTGAGTGTGCTCAGGAGATATAGATCGGATCCTACCCATTTTATACCAGAATTAGAAGTGCAAATTTCAGAAAACCTAACCTATAGAGAAGAACCTGTTCAGATTGTTGATTACAGAAACAGTTAAGAACCAAACAGATTCCAATGGTTAAAGTTCTCTGGAAACATCATAATCTAAAAGAGGCAACATGGGAAACAGAGGATAAAATGAGAAAGGAATATCCACATTTATTTCCAGGTACACTTTATCTATAATGAATAATTGCATTTGCATATAGAAACTATAAGATTATATATCAGTAAATAATAATAATAGAAAAGAATTTCGAGGACAAAATTCTTGAAGGGGGAAGATTTATAACACCCTCATCCTAAAATCACATAATTAATGGTATAAGTCAAACGTTTACTAAAAATAAGAGTTATTTAATAAAATGAAGAAAAATAAACGATTAGAAACAAGTGTATGAATGATTGACAAAAGGTTGATATAAGGACGATGTAAACTAACCAAGAAAAAGGAGAAACCTCCAAAATAGTCAACAACAAATGGTGGTGATGGAAAAATGTGTGGTGGGCACGACCACGCATAATTCCATGCCCACCAAGCGTACTCTACTGATCCTGGTAAAAAGATATAAGTTTCAATCAATCGAGAAAGCGTCAGAACATTTAAGTCACCATTTAAAGCTCCAGAGGAAAGGGAAAGAGAGAAAGCCAAGGAAAGGGGGAGAGATTGAGTGAGAGAGTTAAAGATTTAGTTAGGATGCTGATTCTAGTGATCAAATCATTCGTAATCTCGAGCCAGGAACCCAGTGGTATAATCGAAACAGGTAAAAATCTGAAGTTTATCGTAAAGTTTTATAATTCCTATTACTTGTACTATTGAATTGTACTATTGAAATGAATATTTCAAAGATTAGATTTGATTTGGAATTGATTGAAAATTGATGAGTTTACGATAAAGAAAAGCTAGAAGTTGTTAGGGTTGAGTTTAGGGTTTTTCAAAATTTTAGAAGTTAACGTGATCAATTCATTATGGCATGCATTATAACTATTGTTATAATTGGATCTTATAGAAAGATTCATATCTATTTGTATAGGACGACAGACCAGATTGTCAGGGCAGGACCAGAACACGCATAGGTCTGAGTATTTCTGTTGACAGGTGAGTAGTCTAACTCACTTAAAATATAATGAATTCGCAACTCACGCAACTGTGATTTTTGTTTCAAGATTTCATAGTGAGCACAGCTAGGTGTACATTCTTGACAGGTGGGTCAACTGCTACTCCTGGATCATTTTCTCTCTCTTCATTAGATCTGGGCCTAGGATGTTTTGAGTGTTGTTGTATGTTTTTCTTGCACAAACGATATATTTTGTGATGGATTGATACAAATACTTGTTTATTAAGATTGATGTCATATATTTATGCGTATATATCAGAGGTTGTTGTTGTTTGAGATTTAGTTAATTGCTGAGGTGTATGTTGCTCAATATGTTGATAGTGTTTGAGAGTTATTATTGTGTTCAAATTGTTTTTTCCGTAATGGACTTTGTATTATGGGAATATCCAGGTTATAACCGTTATATAGCAATTCTACGTAAAGTATGAACTTGCATATTAAAGAATATAAGGGAGTATTAGTTTAACACAGAGCTTAATCCATGGATGTGTTAACTGTTACGATCGATATTCTAAGTGTATAGCAGAGTAACTATAAATTGAATATACGATATACTTGTATGTATGATGAATGATAACGATAATGAATGACATGAGTATGATTAGAAAAGTTTTTAAAGATTATGAACTTAAATAGTAAGAAGAGTCATTAGTAAATGATTAATACGGCAATAAGATTAGGACGTTTTAGGGTATCCCTGAGGATTCGCTCCAGTTGAGACACAACATTAGTGGAGTTCGTATGAGTTGAACCCAGGGGATACCCTAAAGGGGAACTTGATACGGATGGATTTGCTCTACTCGTTGTTCAAGGGTCGAATATTCCATTATTGTACACATTAGTGTATCCTACAGTACTTTGATGCCTATAAGGTGAGGCTGACGGCTCACCACTCTGGGGATAGAATGCAAGATTTCCTCGCTTACGAATTTCCCTTTTTCTGCCCTATGGTTGAGCAACAGTTCCAACTCTTTAGCAATTTACTTAGACAAGGGACCCTTAGACTCATGAACTAAATCATTTAGGTCACTTATGATCCTATCTCTATTTCTTTGGTTTGAAATGTGCAAATCATGAACTGTTTTGCACATTTCATCCAACAGTCTATGTGTAGAGTTGCTGATATTTGAACTTTGTTCAGATTGAACAGCGTTCATTTCGCGAATCAAATCTTTAGTGTATAAGTTGATATTATTTTCCATTTTTTTGAATGATTCACACATTTCTTCTTTCTGTTTCTGGAATTTGCCTTCTGAAGAATCTCTCCATTGATTAGAAAAATCCTCAGAATGTAACTAGGGGACAGTTATCTGAGATTGATTCTCATTTAATTTGCTTTTAAGCAACTCCGTTTTGAGTTTAGCATTACGTTCAATTTCTGCCATCTTCACTTCATAATATTCTTGAAAGCTAGTTCTAGGAATAATCGATGAGGATGAAGATTTTGACTTTAACTTTTCTGGAGAATGACTTTCCCCGTCAAAGTTTTTGGGCTCGCCGAAATCCAAAGGATTCTCTTAGTCAGCCAACATGTTACTACGAGTAACTCGTTTAGTCATTTCCACAGGAATTAAAGATAACTCCCACTGTGGTCGCCAAATTTGTTATGCCAATTTTCTCGCGAGGTTGGTTCGCAAAGGTTAAATAGCACGTGAACACGAATGTATGCTCGCGGGTTCATACTGCCTAAAAGCTTAGGACTTTCGATGTGGGTGAATTAGGCTAAACTAAACGAAAATTACATTAAGTTACTCTAATTCTAAAAGCATTAAATGAATTAAATTACACTACTCCTAAGTGCAAAAAGCGATAAAGAAATGTAAAGTGTGAGAAAGATAGAATGCAAAAATGTAATTGCATTAAACCTAAAAGTCTACAATTACAACTAAACACTTACAGAAGACGCCTCAGAGATGACATACTTTCCATTGCAAGTGATCCCTACGGCACTTTTAATAAGTGTTCGGATTAAGCTACTGCTACACTAGCAAAACAGGAAAGTAATTGTAAAGATAATGACGAGTGTGTAATGTGTTTAAAGAGCCTTCTTGTTATCATTTCTCATATATATATAGGCCTTTGAGACGGTTTGTTACTCCATGATCTGGGCAGTTACCACCTCCCACGTTTCAACAACCATGTTTGTTTACTATGAAACTGTTGTATTGATCGGGCTACACGTGGAAAATCATACCTTCATTTGAATTCTCACAACTACCACCTCGAGTAACTGTTCGCACCTTTGCTTTCCCTCTTGTTCTTTTAGTCCACGTCATTCTGCACATGATTATAGATTCTCACTTCCTCTTTGGATTGCCATGAGTCCTCTCGACTTTTCACGCACTCTAGGTGGTTTATATTCCTTTCCTTCACGGCTGGAATCTCAGTCTCTATTCCACGGACTCCTGAAAGGCTCGCAACTTGGGATTTTACCTTCGCTTCGCAAACTCCCACTAAAAGATACAAATCCCGGTTCGTTTGTCACTCTTGTCATCGTTCTGTCTCTGTATATTCAGATCCTTTACGCGAGGACCACAACTTAACTCCTTGGTCCATTTTTGCGGTCAACAAATGTGCATCTAGAACACCAATAATTTGTCATAAGAACATGTCTGATGTGTAAATTAAAAATTTACTCTTCTCTCTCTTACCCTCTTTGGTCATTCTCCAGAACTCACTGCATTGATGTGTGTTTTGTGCTTGTGTTATAATTGTGTGTGGGTAGACGATAGATTCAGTCTTTAAATTATTTTTTTTACATTATTCTTTAGTTATTGAGGTGAGGACTAATCATTTGGGTACAGTTGGTTATAAAATCAAACTGATTATGATAAGTTAAAAAACAATAAATTAGACTATTTTTAACAATTTGAATTGCTCAGATTAGTATATTGAAAATAGTTATAAATTTTAATTCAATTCTCATAATATTTTTTAGTTTTAAATAATATTACTTTTTTATTTATAATATTTTTATTTTTCAATATATTAAACTTATAATTTTATATTATAGAAATAAAAAAAATTCATAAAACTTGAAAGTTTAAACTTATTAAATATTATTGATATAATATATTGTTGGACAATTCAATTTGGATTCGAATTGATAGTTGACCAACTAAAAATCGAACCAAACTTAGCAGTTTAAAAAAAAGTCAAACCATCTCTAAATTAAATCGCCAAAACAATTTGGTTCAATTTGATTTCTATTTAAAATAGTTGGTGTTACTTTTTTTTCTCGTCCCTAATACAATCTATTAAGGTGTGTTCATTAATAGAACATTATTTTCAGTTTATCTTCAATTTTCTTAATTTTCTATTTTTGAGAAAATCATGAAAAATCGAAAAAAAATATGTTCAAAAGCTATCGCTTTTCTATTTTAGAATATTGGAAAATTTTTTCAAATTCAATCAATTTTTCAAAAATTTTCTATGAAAGTGAAAAATATGTACAATTTATGATATTTTTCAACTAATTTTTCATAATCAATTTGTAAAAAATATATCATATTTTATATTAAAATTAATAAAACATATAAGTTAGCAGTATGTATAAAATCTAATCTATACAACACATGATTCTTTTATAAAAGTAAAGAAAAAATTAATAAATTTTTCAATTATACAATTCAAACCTCTTTACAATTACTTTACTAATTCAAATTACCTTACCTTGCCTTCATGTAACGATGTTCGATTTGGCAAAAACTGACACGACCCGTCAACCCAAACCAACCCAACATGAAGTTATACGGGTTTGGGTAAGGTGTAAATGGGTTTGTGTCATAAACGTGTTGACACGTTTATGACCCGTTAAAAATTTTGTTAAAAAGATAAACCTGACACGACCCCAATACAATCTGTTATGACTTGTTGAAAGTTTATTAATAATTTAAAATTCTTTAGTGTGTAAATTGAAAAATATAAAATAACTATACAACAAATGTCTGATAAATGACTACATTCAATTTATTTAGTGACAATTACAAATAAAACACAATTCATAATTCTTATTCTTTAATTTATTTCAATATATTATATTTATGTCTATTCAAAATTTGAATAAAATTATATATTATTATGTAAATTGAAATAAAAAGAAAAAAATATATTTTATTAAAATACAGACAAGAAGAAAATTTAACACATAAAAAATACCTCAAAAAATCTCTCAAAATTTTAATTGACCTGAAAAAGTTCAACATGATAACTCGATCGATCCGACATGAAACTAAAAGGGTTGAGTTTGGGTAGAGTGTAAATGGATTTGGGTCTTAAAAGGTTGATCGGTTAAAATTTGACACGAATTGACACGACAAGAACACGACCCATTAACCCTAATTATCAGGTCTACATTACGCCAACCTAGTTTTACTAGTTTTAAAAGAAACTTTAAAAAATAGAGCTTTGAGAGCCAAAAAAAATTTAAATATAAACCATATAAGAATGAAATAGTAAATGGTTTAAAATATAAATATATATAAAAAAAGTTCTTGATAAGAGAAAATTTTATCTAAAAAAGAAACGATGTTAATGAATTGTGAGATAAAAGAGAGGTTAACATGTTTTTAGTTTTTTAACTTAGAAAACTTCAAAAAACAAACTCTTTTTTATAAGAGAAAATTGTGAAAAACTATTTTTAATAGTTTTCAAACTCTAGTTATAATTTAAAAAAATTCTTTAAAAAAATTCTAAAGATATTTTTTATTTTTTTAATTTTCATAAAATTATTTCAAAAAAAAATACTACAATTGTTTTTCTTAATTAACACGTCCTAAACACACTCACATACATGGATGAGGGATGACCACGTATTTTCTCGTTTCATCACTTCTCTACCTTTTCTTTTACATGGAAGGGTCATATCATAACTTTTCCCTTGTATAAACATCCACAATCCCAACTTTAAGCTATATCTCCTTTTCTTTCCCTTCTCAAAATTATAGTTCCCTCCTTGAAATTTTTTCATTTTGTTCTTTTCAAGAGAACAATAAAGGATTTGGTTACTTGTTTCAAAACTAGGTACGCACAAGTGTTGGGTTTTCTAACATATTCTAGCACTAATGGCTACGGAAAACAATCAAGAGAATGTTACAAAACCAGCCAAGATCTTCACCAAATAGCAAGAAACGCATAGGTTTATTCCTAGATAATAACTAGTAGATGGAAAAACATAAATTTTAAAGAAAAACTTACCTTCTCTTTCTCCTCCTTTAGGTCATGGGTTCTTTAGCCAAAGAACAGTAAAATACCGCCTCAAAATACTTTGAGACGACCTTGGTGACACCGAGGAAGAATTATAGATGTGATTCCTCCACAGAACTAACACACGGATTAGCAGAAATGTGTACTAGCACAAAGAGTAAATCAAATCACCTTTAATGTAAATCGGATGAGAATCTTGCGGAATGAAGAGCACCACGTTGATCAATCCTATGACCAGCCTCTTTTTCCTCACATCTCTCTTAGAAAAACCCTAAAATTCTCTCTTGATTTTATTTGAAACTCACGGCTGAATGGGAGTGTTTGAGGGATGAATTCGCATGTAGAAAAACTAGTTTGGTTCTTTTTAAAGACAAGAGTTTTAGTTCATTAAAATACTTAACAATCCTAATCCCATTAGGACATTGTTAAGTCTTTAGTTAAAATAAAAATCCTTTAAAATAACCACCTATGTGCCGTGATTTTGATGTGGATAAATAAGAAGATTTATCTTTTAATTTATCCCACATTAATCTTGCCTTAATTTAAGATAAGCTTCCTAAATTTTCTCTCTTATCTTCTTAAATATTCACTTAAGACATCATATTTAATAAATAATCTTTGTCTTAAAATCATGTAAGAAATAATATTTCTCATCCATCTTGGGCCCAATTACGAAAATTGGCCCAAATGCCCGATTCGGCCCGATAGTCAAATTTTGACCTAAGGTAAAAAACTGAAAATACCCTTTTTAGTTTTTTGTCATCCATGTGCGATCTGTAAGACTATTTAGTAAAGGTAATGAGTTTAATAACTCATAAATCATAGACGGTCTCTAGTAAGACACTATGATCACCCTAAAATAAATAGCTGACGAGCGGTGTCAACAGCCCTACTACAATTAAAATTCATCCTTTGACCTCCAATATCATGATTAACATAAGTCCTGTCCCAAATACCCTTACTTAGCGCTAAATCATTTTTCCTTAATCTCTAGAAAAAATTGATAAGTTCGAATAAATGACCTAATCATTTCATTCGAGTGCTGCCACACTCTTCTCAATCTTGTCTATCAAGCGGCCAGTAATATTTGCTCTCATTTTCATGAGAGGGTCAATCCCTTCACTTCACTCATGCTCTTACTTATGATTCTTAGCATATTCAACCATACTCATACTTGTCAACCTTTTATAGTCACGTTATGCGTATGTCAAAGTACACTAAAAATCACAACAAGAGACATAGTGATTTTCAGTCTAAGAATAATATTTGACATTGCAAATATTGATCGCTCTCCGAATACAATGTCCTACATTGTACCTATTCACTTTGCTAGATATCCCAAATATCTGTAACCTGTAAAACATGATCACCTACAAAGTACATACTAGTCTTAATTCATTTCTATTCCCATAGAAATAAGCGACTAGGAATATTTAGAATGTTAATCACATAACTTCCAGGTTCTACTATCAAGGTCCTCAACCTTGATACCTCAAGCGCTTAATTAACATTCTTGGATATTTTATCAAACACATACCACAGGTCAATACATGAAGTGATAAAATAATACCTCATAATTTTATTAATCACCAATAAAAGTTACAAACAATGTATTGGGATAGGGCTTACACTAACAATCTCCCACTAGCACTAGTCCCAATCAGACATAACCCTAAGACCAAAAGACCTAACATGACGCTCATGCTTTGGACCAGCCAGTTGCTTGGTCA
>CANYCX010113409.1:0-10469 GCA_948193385.1 Breynia disticha f. nivosa
GAGGAACTTAGGTAGTGGAGTAGGTGTTTGATCCGAACCACTTTATATCGTGTGTCATTTTATTCTTATTTCTGCAAAAAATTCTCAAACCTCATTAGCTCTATTCAACCCCCCCTTCTAGAGCTAATCTTATTCCTACAAATTCTAAGAGAGATATCAATGCTGGTCTGGACCAATGATATTCTGAGCTGGCTTGACGTTGAGTTTTAATAAAATGTGTGTATTTTATATTTTCTCTCTCCTCTACATTTTATTTGATTATTATATTTTTTATGAAAAGCATTAATTATTCAGAAATAAAGGGTTTAAAAATGAGTCTCACATAAAGAGTTTATTCTATGGCCTACATTGTGTTTATTCATTTAAGGATGATCAGTATTAGGTCCTTAACTTAACTTTGGTAATGGATTACCTCTATAAGGTGATAAGGCCTGGTTTGCAGACTAAAATGGTAGTCTAGACTTAATTAACATATGTTAAGGACATTCTGTAATGGTTATTCTTGAGGTTAACCCAGAACCCCAATAGGTTGAATAACATAGGTTACTAACACAAGTAACATATGTTGCTCTAGACTAACGTACGTTAGGAATATACGCTAACGTACGTTAGTGAAGTAGGTCATTTTGGCAAAAACTTTTGTTTCTCAATAAAATGAAATGGGCTACAAAACGGTGTAGATAACATACGTTAAGACTAAACCCAACATACTTTAATCAAGCTGCAGAACCCCTTTTTAAGCCAATAGTTCACACTCAACACTTATATGTTTTATACAACAACAAATCACCATATACACATAGTCATTCACTTTGCTTTTCTAATATTACACCTGTCATTCATTCAATCTTATCAACGAAGTACACCTCATGTACTCAATTATAATTTTAACACTAATCACATAAGTACAATGCATCTAATTTTCGTCACTCATTTCTAACATGAAACATAACATGGTGAATGTTTATGCATCATATCCATGGTATGCTTCCCTATTCTGTCCCTCAATGTCATTCTCTCATTCTCTTATCACTTATTCCTCGTTCTCCCATGGTTGATCAAACAGGTGTTGATGTGCTTAGAATCACTCAGTCTCACATGACACCCTCTTCCCCCAAGTGCTCTTAGAATCACTCAGTCTAGAACTTAGCCTAACTTAGTCTTATTTATTAAATTGATCAAATGGGTGTCGATGCACTTAGAATCACTCAATCTTACATGACACCCTCTCATCCTCAAGTGCTCTTAGAATAACTCAATCTAGAACTTAAGGACGTATCGGATGGGCCCACTGAATCTCTCAGTCTGACTTCTGGGTTTGCACATTGCTCACTAAATCACTTATTCTAGAACTATGTGACCTCTCTATTCTCATTTCACTATCTCATGGGTATAAATGCATGTATGCCACATGTATAAGCATGGTATGCATAAATCCACCTCCTTCCATTTATCATCTCAAACCACATAATGCACTTATTACCCAACCATTAAACGTATAAATAAACAAACTCATAACATTACATCATTCTCACACATCTAATAGTCAAAATAAATCAACACTCGTGGTCACATTAATGTCACTTAATACAAACCATAACACACACACATACCATATATCATATACCAAGGCATACGAAGTTTGGTGTGCACATTAAACACACATAATCACACAATTTAAGCCAACATACTTAACCAAAATTAAACTAGATATGGATAAGTAAGTGATGGGACATACACTTACCTCAAAAAACAAAACGTGCCCCTTTGGTGGTCGCTCTAGCTCCTCCACAGCTTCGGGTCCTACAATTTTGTTAAAACAATGTTTATGGGTTAATAAATTAGATGGATTCAAATTATGAAATCCTAATTTCTCCTACCCATCATTTTCCCCTCTCTCTAAAAACCCTAACTTAACTCATCCTATTTCCCCTTCTAGATCCCGACTACCAACTACGAAATCCACCCTAATCAACACTAATTCATCCCTATTATTTCAAATTTTCCTTTAGAATTTCGAATGTCACATCGTGTGAATATTCTCTCTCAACCATAGGTGAGTGTTCAGTCGGGTGAAAGACTAAGATTATGTGTGTGGGTACAGAAATTCAAGGGTGGTGGAATGAATGGAGGATTTTGGTACTTATCAAAGGGTGTATGTGGGGGTTTGAGAGTGTTTTTAGGGTTTGGTTTTGTGTTTCTCCTGGCTAGGACTGTTTTCACCACTTAAATGATGTGTCCAAGGCCCTGATAATGTACATTTTAAAGTCAACAACTTATTCTAACCAACATATTATTCTAGGGTTTTCCCTAGAATAACGTACATTATTCATAGTGGTAACGTACGTTACCCTTTCCAACCTGTGTATTATTTGCTTTTTAACGCTCGCATCACCTTATCTCGACTTCCTTATGATTTCTAGCATACCTTTTATTGTTTGTTTTAATTTATACTTATTTTCATGAGTGAAATTCTAGGGCGTTACAATTAAATTCAACTATGATTATTGAGAAAAATAAATTATTCTCATATTTTAAATAGACTATTATTTTATATTTTAAACTATAATTGAGGTGAGAATAATTTTATAGATTTTTATATGTTTCAATATTAAAATGAGAAAGCAAAAGATGTAAATATGCATTTTTTTTGAAAATCTACTCAATTTAGTAAAAAGAAGAAATTTATTGAATTTATAATGATTAAACAAAAACAATATCTTCTCTAATTAAAAAAATAAAATACATATTATGGATATATGTAACTTATAAAGAGCTACTTTATATTAAATTATTGATAAATTATGTTAAATAATTTGATATATTTTAAAAAGTTATTTTATACTATCACTAACTATAAGTTTATGTAAGATGTCAACACAATATTGCACAAATCATTAAAAAGCAGTAAATGATTGTCGCACCGAAGAATTGAGATCTTCGGACCTATGACTAATAACATCTCCCACTCAAACATGACTAAAACTTATTATGTCAAGTGTGAGGTTTTCTTAGTTCATCCAAGTTGTATCATTCTTTCGTGTAGTGGCCCGCACGACTAACCAGTTAAGAATGAGTATATGTGCCTTGACTAGGTTACTCATACATTGTTCTTCAAGACTTAAACTTTTATACCCCGAATTATTTTTTGTGTTTCACGTCTGTCGTTCTTAAGGTCTTACAAAAACTCAATCACTTCCACCTGACTATTTCACGTAGAAATTTTGACAGGGCCCGTGCGTACTTTGATTTTATTCTTGAATCGTTAATGAAAGTATTCTACCTCATACTAAAACTATTACTTCACCTTGATACTAATAACTATCCAACATGTTCCACATTTAGACGTGTCGATCAGAGGTGTACATTGCAAACATATCAAGCTTCTTCATAACAACGTAGAGTTCATAGGGTGATGTGTAGAGATCCACCTGATCGTTACTGGGTCTCACATTAGAGAAAATAAGACCTTTTAAATTTTATCATCCCAGATGGCATCTAACAAACATTCACTTAGAATATGCCATGGTGTCAAATTCCTTCTTATTAGGAATGCATGCCATATATTCAAAGATATATATCACCATGCTCAAGCATCAGGCATCAATGCACCTAGTATTTTCCCTCAGTCCACTTTAAGTCTCTGTAATATTAGAATTGCCTTTGGTTCTAGCAGGTTACAGTTGTAGTTATCATGGGCTCACCCATGGTGTAAATTGATTATTTACTACTTTCATTCTTCAACACAATAGGAATGGACTTTTTATAGCCTCATCTTAGCATTGTCTCAAACACAAGAGAAAATATAAGGTATCAACCCATATGAGTGGGTTTTCCCGCTTTGCATGCTAAACTATACACAAAAGCTTTATGTATATATGTCCACGACATATGCCACATCTTACAAAATTTCAACATTGATCCACCGTTAAAAATCGCATGGTCTTTTGAACTCAAAAGTTCACCATTTTCTTATTCTATTAAGTGATCTTTGAATCAATGTGATCTTTGATCTCCTTAACAATCATATGACAGTTTTGATAATGACTATCACCTTAGATGGTAAATTATCTTAAGGAAGTTTGTTTTGAAGCTAATTACGCTAACATTCCTCATGCATAATACTTGTATGATATTTTTCACTATACATACTAGGACTTTGAATTTTTTTTACTTAGAGCTTTAGCCAAAGTAAGAATTCATATAAGGACATGGTCACCATTTAGGTTTCATGGCCTATGCTATGTTTGGATGTAGTTACTATAAAAGTCATACATCATGTGTCCATCACTGAATCATGTTCCAACACATTTATGGATCTTTTGAAGACAGTTTGGTGTCTTACAAGTATCTTACATACTGCTTTATCTAATCCTACTTATGGATTAGTAATACAACCAACTAATAATCCATCAAAACATCAATGTTCGGTCATTGTTTGAATAAATCATAGGCTTTTGTATGGTAAGTTTCTGTCTCGTACACAACAATATTCATTTCATTTATTTATTTATTTCTATGGACTACAATTCAACATAGAGTATCTTAGACAAACTGTAACACCCTGGAAAAACTTAGTAAGAAATGAGTATATAAAGATGAGTAAACTATATAAATTAATCAACTCGAACAATGAGGAAGGTGAGGGAAGTTAGGAACCAAAACACATCCAAAACCCTCAAAACATTTCCCTAAACTCTAAGAAACCTTCCTAAGTTTCTCCAAAGACCAAACCTTCATATTTAAATGTAGATTTACATAGAAAACACTAAATCATTCCTCCCATCAGATTTCTTCCTAACTAGGGTTTGAAGCAAACTTGGAGAAAAGGTAAACTCTTTAATCTTATAATGAAATCTGTGATAAATGAAGTAAAAGTGGTAGGGTTTAAATGAGTTTTATAGTAATTTTGGTATGTATAACCATTAAACATAAAATTGTGAGATTTGGGAAGATTGAGGAATTTGGGGATTTTATGGAATTAGAGGTGTTAATGAAGAAATTAATGTCGTTTAGGATGAATGTCATAGCGGGAAAAAAGAATCATAAAAGAGACAACAACTGGATTAGGAATTTGGATTAGGTAAAAGTGGAAGATGGAAGGGTATGAGGAATTAGGTTTCGAGTGGTGTAAATTCATTCAAAAATCTTACATGTGAGTGTTGTTGTAACAAAAATTGTAGGGATCGAAGCTGGCAAAGGAAACCAGAGCTACCGCCAAAGGGGCTCGCCTAGATTGGAGGTAAGTGTGTACCTCGTCACTTACTTATCCATATCTAGTCTTTACATGGTTAAGTATATTGGCTTAAAATGCATAATTTAATATGTAGACATGGAATAGAAGTCGTATGCTATGAAATATGTTGTAGGGTGTTCGTGTGCTTATGTGTGAATGGTATGATCATGTTTGTGATGTGTGCTAGGATGTCTTAGTGTGTAGGATTGATGTTGTTTGAGTTTGTGTACCTAAAATGGACGTATTCTCTTTGGTTTTGGTATGAATATGTAAGGGTGTTGAGGAAAGAGCATATTATGTGTGTTTGTGTTGTTGAAGGATGGAATGTATAGATGTTGACATGAGTATATGTGTTATTTTTCTTGTGAGTTTGGTGGAATGGAAGCGAATTGTGGTGACACCTTGAGATGTATGATTTGATAAGTATTTTAATGTGAATTACTTTTGGTTATATAAAGTGGATGCATTTTTACGAAATAAAATGGGTATACAAATATGTAGAGAAATGGGTGCAATAGGTGATATGATATTTAAATGTGCATGAGGGTTGTGTTTAGCTTTGGCTACATGAACAAAATGTATTTTCCTTGACTTTAGGATGGTATGAAAGTGTGGAAGAACTGAATGCATTGTATGCTTTCTAAAGTTGATCATTTCGTGCAAAGAAGTGTATGTTAACTATGTGCATTCATGATTTTCATGTTTGTTGAACAATCATATGGTAGCATTGACATGAGATTGATAGTAGGGTAATATGAAAAGAATGAGTGTGTATGTATATATGGTAAGAAAAATGATTATGACAATTGATAAAAATTCATGGTATAGAGTTCCTTATATTGATAGTGTTTGGTATCATTTGTGTTTTATGAGCATGTGAGTATATGTGCATGATGAACATGGCATTTATGCATCTTGAATTATGAAGTGAAAACTTGACAAGAAAATTACCAAGCAAACACTCAGAGAAAACTACTTAGCAAGACCTTGAAGAGAAAACTATCGAGCAAAAACTCAAAGAGAAAAATATATACATGAGATAAGAGCAATGTGAGAGTGAGTGATTCTAATCACATGTGCCAGATAGATATTGGTAGTGCGAGAGTGAGTGATTCTAATCGCATTACCCGAAATGATAAAGTGTCATGTGAGAGTGAGTGGATTCTATTCACAATGACACGAACAAAGTGAGAGTGAGTGATTCATTCTAATCACATGTTCTGGTTAGAGATTGGTAATGCGAGAGTGACTGATTCTAATCGCATATACTGAAATGAGAAGTGTCATTTGAGAGTGAGCAATTCAAATCACAGTGACACGAGCAATGGAGAGTGAGTGATTGTAATCACATGTGCCGAATAGAGATTGGTAATGCGAGAATGAGTGATTCTAATCACATATACTCGGTTGAGAAGTGTCATGTGAGAGTGAGTGATTCTAATCACAGTGATACGGGCAATGTGAGAGTAAGTGATTTTAATCATATGTGCTTGTTAGAGTTTGGTAATATGAGAGTGAGTGATTCTAATTACATATACCAGAGTGAGTAGTGTCATGTGAGAGTGAGCGATTCTAATCACAGTGACACGAGCATATAAGAGTGAGTGATTCTAATCATATGTGCCTACAATAGAGATTGGTAATGCGAGAGTGAGAGATTTTAATCACATATACCGAAATGAGAAGGTGTCTGATAGGGCCAATTATACACATTTATTCTATTTATATTATAGCTTATTTTCATTATATTACTATAGATAAAATGCGTAAATGTTAGAGTTTTCTTACATTTATGTTTTTATCTAGGTACGCTTGAAAACGAGGGAAATTTGTTATAATTTGATGGAAAATAAGGCACATCAAGCTAGGGCAATTTGGTGGCATGAAGACATGAGTTCCAAATCTAAATCGTGGCACATTTAATTGGCTTAATTGCATATTTGGATCATGCTAAGGCAATCCAAGAAATGTGGTGCAAATAATAAGTGTTTTGAGCTCGCTGGACACGATTAGACTCAAACGGACTCGTTTTGAGTATTTTTGGGTCTGTGGTGTCACGAATGTGGTTACTTGAATACCACGAATTATGGGCTGAAAATTGGACTCATGACACTTCATAGATTGAGGAAAATGGTGTAAAAAGACGAGTCTCGTTCGTGATCATTTGGACCACGAACGAGACTTGAAACTCATCAAACGTGACACATTGTGAATGAATAAATGAAGCTGATTTTTGGGTAGAATAGGCACCTCGAACGAGACTGACTTGAGCCTCGAACAAGGTGCACATCCTGGAAGCTAAATTTGAGTCAGAAATGAGTCTCAAACGAGGCTCACTTGAACCTCGAACGAGACTCACTTGCTGAAAGCTAAAATTGAGTAAAAAATGAGTCTCGAACGAGACGCACTTAAGCCTCGAACGAGACTCACTTTCTGGAAGCCAAATTTGACTCAGAAATTGAGTCTCAATTGAGACTCAATGAGTGTCGATTGAGACTCATCCAGGACAACAAAAATGGCCCAAAATGCCCCCAAATTGGATGGTTTAAATGGGGGCATTCTTGACGCTTCACAAGGGCTGAAAGAGGGGATTATAAAAGGGGTTGTTTAGGGTTTTGTGAGTGTCTTTTGACCCTCATTTTGGCTGGAGGAAAGGAGAGCTAGGAGGAGAGGTTTGTCTTCCTCTTTTCTTCTTCCCTATTTTCTTTTCCTTAATTTCCTTTGTGTCTTTTACTAGCCATGTTAGGCTAGGTTTTGGTTGGATTTTCTTGGATGTAAAATGCGACGCCCAAATTTAAATACCATTTCATAATTTAATTACTTATTTTCCAAGAAATGACATTCAAACTTGAACATCAATTGGATTTTTAGAATAATATAATTTAAAATAAAATATAAAATAAAAAGATAGGAGAGATAAAATTTTTAATTCATTCAAATCCAAAACAACACATTTCATTATCAAAATAATTACAACGTTTGCAGAAAAACAAGGCCCATACTTCTTGAAAATTTCACAAACTAATGCACAATGTAAAAGAAATAAACTGGGAAAATATTAATTCAATCACAACCTTATAAAATACAACGCACGATGTAAAATTTATAATGTACAAGGAAAATTGTTTTACTGTGTACCGTCCACCTTTTCATTCACTCGCCGAAATCCTAACTTGCCAAGAAAGGTACTATCTTTACAAGTCAAAATTTGTACATTCTTTAATTCCTGCCAAGCATAACAGACAATAAATGCGTGAGTTTTACAAGTCAGTATGTAACGTCCTCCATTTTATGGAATTTTAAGAATTTTTGAGAATATTTCATAAAGATGCAAATAAAGTTTTCGCGAAAGGTTTTAATTATTATTTAATGTTGAGTGTTGGAAATAATTTGAGAAATTAAAATTTAGTGAAGTTATGTGATACCGGGAGAGAGAAATATGAAAAAATGGTTACATGTTAAGCCGGGGCCAAAATGGTCATTTACGAGATATATATATATATATATATATATATATATATATATATATATATATACACACATGTATCTCCTTAGTTCCTCATTTCAATTCCCGTTTTTCTCTCTCTCCTCTTCATTTTGAAGTCAAAAAACCCTAAAACTCATGGTTCTTCATCGAAATTTGGTGCTTGGGAGTTATATATAGAATTAAGGCTTTTGATTTGGTGACTTTTCTACGAAACCAATCTTTTAAATATTGTTTTATGCATCTCCATACTTTAGAATGCGAAATCTCATTGATTCGATCTCCGAATTGAATAAAATTGGGTTTGTTGGATGGATATGGATGTGTAGTAACCTTGGGTACTTGATTTTAGGAATCATTCATGGTTTAGAATCTTGAAAATGGTGTTTTATGAAGAGAGATCAAAAGTGACGAAAATGAGAATTTTAAACTTAAGTTCGGTTTTGAGTTTGATTGTTAGGGTTGGCTTTATTAAGCTCTTTTGAGGTTATTGTTATGGCCAATTTGATTTGGTAATCTTTGTGGTAAAATTAATTTTGGTTTAAGGGAAATGGTATAAGAAATTTGTGAAGGAAGTGAGGAAAATTGAATATGAGTTAAGAAATGAAGAATGTGAATGATGAAATCATATCGTAATAAGATCATTAAGTGATTTATGGATGGATATTAATTTAGAAATGATGAATGGAATGGAGAGGATATTGATATGTTAATAAAGTTAGTAAAGAGTAAGTGGTGGTTAATTGAGGAGGAAAGAAAAATGAAGGGTTGTTGGTATTATTAAAAGAGTGAGGAAGAAAAATAGAGAAATGTGATACATACATACACATATATGTATAGGATTGTTTAGAAAGGAATGGTGAACATGTATATGTAAATGACTTGATTGTTCAAATGTGTTTAGGAGGATCTAAACAAGGAAAAAGAGATTCCCAGACGGGAAATGAGTTGAGCGTTTAAAGGTAAGTAACTCGAGCGCAGCTTCAGTGTTTTGTATGTATGTTGACTGTGTGTTCAAATGTTGTTGATGGATTGATCAATGTGTATGGTATGAGTTCATAACACAGGATATTTGAATGTAACCTTGTATAGGTTTGTTATAAGAAAATGTGAAATGTTATGAAATTTAGAATGTAATGATTCTAATGTTTGTGATTTGATTTGCAAATTGTTAAAGTGATGTGAGTTGATTTTTCCATTGACAAGTGGTAAATGTGATAATTTATAATAATGGATATACTCAGGAAAGATATATATATTCTATTGGATGAGATTGAATTTGTTTGATGTTGTTTGAATTGTAAATCAAACTCTAAGGTCAAACATGTATGATCATATTGAAAGTGATGAGGTGATAATTGAATTATGGATTGTAAATAAGATTGAAGGCAAATTGATTAATGAACATATGCATTCAAGTGCATATAAATTGGTATTGATTTTGTTTGTCAAGTTTGTAAGTGAATGGAATTGATTTGATATGAGGCTTAAGCTTTGATTAAAAAGTTTAGCTAAATTATGTGTAAAGTGTATTGATGAACTGACATAAGTGTTGTCATTCATTTTCATGAATATGTGAAACTCATAAAGAGTGAAATATGGATTTGAGGTTCTTTGTGAACATATGTTTATATGTAACAGATATTGGACTCTTTGTAAATAGTTAAGGAAAGAGGGAGTGGTTTAAAGTGTGATGCTTTATGAGCATGGTCAAAGACACTTGGTGCGGACTTGCATAATGTCTAAATT
>CANYCX010113478.1:0-13475 GCA_948193385.1 Breynia disticha f. nivosa
GTGTAAGGAAATCCTGTGAGGTAATAGAAAGTGTTGGCCAAAATCCTAAGTGAGGAACTTAGGTAGTGGAGTAGGTGTTTGATCCGAACCACTCTAAATCACGTGTCATTATTTTCTTATCTTCTGCAAAAATTCGAAAACCTTATTAGCTCTATTCAACCCCCCTTCTAGAGCTAATCTTATTCCTACAACGAGTTGCCTCCATTAAGGAACATTTAACACCATATCGATCTAGTGCCCCGACCAGTTTGTTGAACCTAACGCATTACCGGATGAGTCCAAAAGAAAATGATATTTTAAAGGAGAACGTCAAAGAACTGATACAGAAGGATCACATAAGGGACATCATGAGTCCTGTTGAACCACCGCTAGCTCTTGAAGGAAGGTTGAACAGAGCTAGAGCAAAGCTTGAATATTTTTGCAGAAAAAACACGAGAACACAAAAACAGAAGATGTAGTGTGGTTCAACACTAACACCTATGTCTACTACCTAAGCTCCCATTTAGAATTTTGGCCAACACTTCTCTATCACCTCACTTTCAAGCTTAGTGAGAACTTCTTACACACTTGAATTTTGGCTCAAGCAACCTACATTCTTAACTTGATTTACGGCTCAAGTTCTTCCTTACAATGATAGAAAAACTATTCTAGATCACTCACAATTTAGTACAAGTTGTGCAAAGATGGACAGTTGAACAATGAGAACTATTCTATTGCACACAAAAGACACAAAAGAGAGAAAAAAACTTGAAAGAATATTTGAAAACATTTGAAGCTTGTTCGAATAGGTTGTCTTCTGTCTCTTCAACTAGGCTATGCTTTTATATCCTTTTTGTGAAAATATAGACGTTATTCTATAAATGATTGGCTTTAGAAATGCAAAAGGTTGCTACAGACTATGTCTTGGTCGAATAAGATTTAAGTTGGTCGACTAATTTTCCTCATATTGCTCGACTAAATTGAAGCCTGGTCAACTAAACATTTCTATGGTCGACTAAGATTTTTCATACTCGAGTAGAGCTGAGTTCCAGTAGCCAGAATTGATTTTTCTTAGGGAATCCATTTGACTGACTTTCTTTCTAGTTTACTATGCCTTCCTTGGTCAACTAAGATTTTTCCTGGTCGACTAAACTTTTTTCAAACAAGTCTCAAACTTTCAAATTTGAACCTCTTAATGATGAAGCTGCCCTATGCTTTGTCCATAAATGCTTCTTGAATTTGTTCCCCAAGTTGGTCGACTAAAAAGGCCCTGGTCGACTAAAAAACTTACTTTTAACAACTATCCTTTATAGCTCAACCTTCGACCTTCAGTTCAAATCATCTGGTCGACTAGCCATGAGTTGGTCGACTAAATCATCTTCTGGTTGGGTAACTTTTAATTACTCGAGTATACTTTCTTCTAGAGAGTTTTTCTTGTTTCAGTATGCTTGTTTGGTCGACTAATACACCTCCTAGTCGACTAAGGCAAGCCCAGAGATATTTAGATCACCTGTAAGGTTATTTCCATTCCACATTAACTTATACCTATCTTTTAATCCTAAAATCAATTTTTATCAAGTTCATAGTTCGGCACATTATCAAAACACAGAGGGAACACAATGTTCACTGCCATTGGTACAACAATCTCCCCCTTTTTGATGATGACACAAACATATGAAAATGATAAAAATTGCTAAAAAAAACCACATACACACAAAACAACATGATTAAGGGATCACCCTCGTCTAATGGATTAGAAACCAAACGAAAATAACACTTTACTTGCTCCCCCTCACTATATGCACATATATATAGATATAAGTCTCATTCATAAAAAAGCACTTAACAAAGACACAAGAGGCATCCAAAGTGCAAACACAAAAACACTTAAATACTTGACAAAGTGCAAACATAGGTTTTAAATAACAGAACACGTAAATAACATAACATTCAAATATTCAATAAACATGTACACATAAAGTTCAGTACCAAATGACATAAAAAAATACATAAGACAATATGCATGGAAACATAAGCAACTAATAGATGGATAGAGGGGAAAATGTTGGTCCACAAAATACACTCTAGAGCTATGGACGAGCCATGTCATCGTCATTCCAAAGTCAGCTTATCCCAGATCTTCTCCATAGTGGAAGAGAATTTCTCCATGAGTCTCTCCAAGGTACCTACCTGAGTGTGAAGTGAATCAAACTGTCTACGGATCTGTGACCCCTGAATTCAAACATCACTCAAATATAAACTTCCCTCTTGCAAGTGATACTTGAACCCGGAAATCAAGTTTTGATTTAGAAATAATATAAAACCATAATAAGAAATAAAGATTGAAGGACATACAACCAAAACCCATCTTTGATAAACATATATATATACAAAAATTTTACAAAATAGGTTTCCAGGTTATGAAAGAAACAAGAATCCTAATGATTCTATTTTCAATAATAACCTGACAAAATTACACGTAACTAAATGTATTCATTTTCATGTACATATATTCAAACTCAAACCCTAACCCATTAAGTGCACAGCACACCTCAGTCTGTCTCTGTAAAATCTCCAAAATCTGAGCAATGCGCACCGTCTCGACCAAAATGTAGCTTCTTAAATACCTGCCGAGCGTTGCAGGCAATAATTGCGTGAGTTATAAAATCAGTAAGTAACATAACCATAATAGGTCGACTTCATTCAATATCAAAAAATAATTCCAAAATCGATTGAATTCAAATTATAAACGTTTTCAAGGTATAGAATTAAGTTATACACTTAACACTCATAAATTAACACTTAATTTTATACCAAAGAACAACATTTTCAACTGATCACAGGTAAGAACGCGGAGTCGTTCATCACTACGCGATGTGGTACATAAGTACGTGGACTCGCCCCCACACCGCGTAGTGATGAAGACATGAATTTCATCGAAACCAGGTAGGAACGCGATGTCAGCACAAAGTACGCGTGGTAGTTAAAGACTACGCAGACTCAGCTTTACCCCGCGTTCTACCGCTAGGCATTTCAATCCTGCAACCAGGTAAGAACGCGGACTCTAGCATAACTATGCGGACTCGCCCCCACACTGCGTACTTTGAGGCCAGGCCACGTAATCACCTGCTCATCCGGCCAAACTCCATTCAAACAACACATCAACTTCAAAACTTCACAACGTATGAACACAACTTCATCCACAACATTTTCCTATCATTATTCACATTCATGCACTCATTCAATTCAGCTTTAAACCCTTAACACACCATTCGTAGTATAGTTCAACATTTTCCACACTAAGCATATAACACATTTAACAAAATCTTCCATCATAAACCAAGATTTCCAAAGTACATTTACCAACAACAAACTCAACCAAACAAAATCAACAACATTCCAAATTGCATCAATTTAATAATGCATTCACACAAAGTGACACGTAGCCATATAATTGTAATTTATTGCGAGTGCATTTTCACTAATGCATTGACTAGTATGATAATTCATACTTCAACTCTAACTTCTTTTCTAGACCTCTACATTACCACTTTATAAGACGTTTGCAAACGGACCTCGTCGGCTAGGAGTATAGGTTATAAAATAATGGGTCCATTTATAATATTTCACACAAAGTGCTTCAATTTGCACACAAAGTGCCCATAATTGGCATCTCTCACACCTGAAAGTGTCGAGAGTTCATCCACACGTGCCCGGTATAGTATTTTTAATATACTATTTGCTTAATCGTTTATTGTTCACACAGAACCATAACCACTCCTTCTTTTCATTTACTGACAAAGAGTCCAAATATTCATGCTCACAAAGAGCCACAAACATGTTATTTACTCCATAAGAGTTTTCTTAATCATGAATGTCAAGTGCATGCATGTGCAACCAATCATGTATTTAAAATATGTTCATACCATGCTTGACAATCAAATGTTGAACACAATGATCAACTAAACGCAAATCAATCAACAATTCATCAAGCACAGTTCCCACATATATACATATGAACATAATATCATGCATCCCATATACTTTTAATCAACATACCAGCATAACAATACATGCTCATATATTACATTATCAAACCACATCAATCAAGGTTTTTCACATATTAACAAACATCAATTATGCTCAATTTCACCAAACACACCAGACTCATAACCTCAACATTTTCAAAACACAGCATTTTCATAAACAATACAACAAACAACATAAGTTGCGCTCGAGTTGCTTACCTCCAAAAGCTCACTTAATTCCCCGTTTGGGAACCTCCCTCACCTTGATTAGGTCCTCCTAATCACAATAATAAGATTATATCAATATCTATAACCCAACGAATTTACTAATCAATAAATGAATAATAATGTTATGTTCCTATATGTATATTTATGATGTTTCACCCTTAATTTTCTTTCCTCATTAACTCCCTTCAACTACCCTTTACATGACTTCATTTATTTCGTTTCACCAACCATTCCCAACTTACTTATTAGCCTCACCTAAGTATAGTTTTATGAATTCAACAATCAAATATATAACTTAACTCCAATTTCTTCCAATTTCTTTCCCGTTTTCCTTACCCATTTTCTTTACTCATTCAATAATCTTTCCACATTAAAGACCCAATCAAATTGGCCATAAATTACACCTTATTAGTGCCCAAAGAAACTAACCATAACAACCATACATCCAATCGAACTTAGGGTTACGAATTCCAAATTCGTCGCTTTAACCCTTCTCACTTAAAACATAATTTTCAGCTACCAAAACCCTGAATTAACATCAAATTAAGACACTATTGATTACTACACATCTTAACCTTTCCAACAAGCCCTATTTCGCTCAATTCGGAGCTAAAATAAATAAAATAACACGTCGAAAACCACACCATAAACAAAAACGTGATTCACAGATTTTGGTTCAAGAAAACTCACCGATAAAGATCTCCACTCGATCCCACACCTCCTAAACATTCTAAGTTCAGTTAGGGTTTTTCGGAACTTGGCTCGGTTTATGGAAGCAAAAATGTGGGTTTGAAGGTGGATGTGGAGAGATATAGGAAGATCACTTATATATATGCTCGGAAAAGACGTTTTTATCGTCGGCTCTACACGTTACCTTCTTTTTGATTTTTCTCTCTCCCGATTATTCTAACTTTACCTAATTTTAACTCCACATATTATCCTACACTCTCCACCAATTATTAATTAAAAATTTCCGCAAAAATTTTTCTCACATAATTTTATTAAATATTCAATTAAAATTTAAAAATAACAAAAAATGGAGGGCGTTACAGGATCTCCTCACCATCACCCGACTAGGTAGCATGGGGACCAAATATCCAACCCTTCTCAGCCGTCTTGACAATTTTCATGGTCTTTAGGTTCATAGTAGTGACCTTCCAATTATGAGGAATATCTGAGTGAGGTGCTTCGTCCAATTTTATATCATGCTTCAACAAAATCTTAGTAATGATAGCTCCAAATGGTAACCCACGCTTCTTGCTTGTCTTAGCCTGAAGATCACCAATGAGATGACGAGACCTTTGAGCCATCATTTGAAGCATAAGATGTGGTAAATTGACATTCCTACTATGCTTAAGATGCCACAGAATCTCTATGTCCAGAGTGTTTATATAATTTTTGGTGGCCTTTTTTGGATAAAGAGTCTGATTCATAGCATAGTGGAGAAGGTGGTAGTAGGTTGGCAAGTTTATTGCGTCTACTTGTATATAATCCAGAACATCAACAACTGTCAAATTCCTCAGTCTTTTAAAACCTACGGTCAGATTGAAGAAGCTCTCTTCTTCACCACTAGAGTCCTCCTCTATATTGAAACCAGTCCTAACACCATCATTCCTCATGTCAAACATTTCACACAAACTTGATTCTGTAACCTAAATATCTTGTTTCTTAACTTGTATCCTAACAATGAAGTCGCTATTTCCATCTCTAGCCATGACTAAATTTGCATAAAATTCTCTAACCAACTCCATGAATCCAACCACATTAAAAATTTCCTTATCTCTAAAGATCTCAAACAACTCAGTATACTTAGAACCAAGCAGATTTTCCTGATGAAATGTCATGTAAGGCGTAATAGATTTGGATACAAGTACCTTATTGTATAATTCTTGTGCCTTCTCACTTCGAAACTGAGGATTAACCACCACATGTTCTAATGTAGTGCCTCCTCTAGAAGAAGACTCATGGTAGTGATTCGAAATCAATTTTCTCCTTTTTTGTTATTATGGAGGTGGAGAGTCATCCTCTTGAGTAGTTTGTTTCCCTTTTGTTCTTGCCATTGAAAGGATTTGGAGAAGATTAGAAAATTTTGGGAAATTAAGGTTTGGTAAGATTTGAGAGATTTGAAGAGTTTTTGACAACGAAACTAGGTGATTATAACTGAAGGAGGAATGGTTGTGATTTTGGTGTTAATTTGGTGGAATTTTGAGTTGGAAGGCATAGATTTGTGGGAGGTAGTCGACTAGGTTAGAGAAAGTTTTGTTTGAATTTATGAGAGGTATGTGATTGTCAAGACTTTTAAAGTCTGACTGCCACGCTTACTTGACTAGCAATAATATTAGTCGACTAAAATGGACAGGTTACTTGACCAGGTGGTGGTTACTCGACCAATATATCTGTAGTCATTCCAATATATCCCCTGTTGAAAAGTCTACTCAACTAGATGTATTTTACTCAACTAGAGTCTAACTCGACCAAGACAGTAATTACTCAACCAATAGTATTGTGGAGTCCCAAAGCTCTTCTATTGAAAACTCTACTCGATCAAAAATAATCTTGCTCGACCAATCGTACTGTATAGTCATAAAACTCTTCTGTTGAAAACTTTACTTGATGAAACAAATTTTTGCTTGATCAATCCCTTTTATTACTCGACTAAGTCTAAGAAAAGCATTCCTCGACCAAAATTGGTACAAAACTAAATTGTTTAGATCTCACATGGAGTGGACTCAGTGGCATAAGCAGGAAGTGTATCAAGGACCATTTTGATGTAGTAAAGTGTTCATGAATGTATGCAATGCGTTATAATGAAAATGTATAAACGAATCAAGGCATTCAAATCACACATACAAATTCTCAGTTTAATGTCATTAAACAAATCTTCTTTGAGTGGTTTTGTTAGAATATCTTCTAATTGATCTAAGGTAGACACATATTTCAGACAAATATCACCTTTTAAATAATGATCAGGGAGAAAATGATGCCTAATTTCAATGTTCTTAGTTGTACTATGCAAAATCGAATTCTTACTTAAGCTAATTGCACTCGTATTATCACAATAGATAGGAACATTAGACACACAAATCCCATAGTCATTTAATTGATGCTTAATACAAAGGACTTGAGCATAAGCACTCCCCGCAGCTACATATTCGGATTCTGTCGTGGAGATCGCTACACTCACTTTGTTTCTTACTTGCCCAAGAGATTGAAGATGAATCTAGAAAATGACATAATCCACTAGTACTTTTCCTATCAATTCTACACTCCCATGATCTACATCACTATATGCATACAAGTCAAAATTATCACATTTAGGGTACCACAAACCATTTTTAATAGTATCATTTAAGTACCTAAATATATTTTTACAAGTAACAAGATGAGATATCTTATGACATGACTGAAATCTAGCACACAAGCATGTAGCAGACATAACGCCCGGTCTAAAAGTGGTTAAGTAAAGTACATATTCGATATACCTCTATATATCTTTTGATCTACATCTTCTTCTTCTTCATGTTTTTCAAGTTTAAGATTTGACGCCATTGGAGTTTTTGAGCTTTTACATCCTTGCATGTTGAACTTATTTAAAAGCTCCTTGGTGCATTTACTTTGATAAAGGAAAATATTATATTTGAGTTGTTTGATTTGGAGTCTAAAGAAGAACTTAAGCTCCCCCATCATACTCATCTCGAACTCACTTTGAATCAAATCACTAAACTCTTTGCACAAAGAGGAATTAGTTGCACAAAAAACTATATCAACATAAATTTAACATATCAACATATCATTATTTACTTTTCTAATGAAAAGAGTGTTATCTACTTTACCTCTACTATACCCATGTTGATGAAGGAAATTACTTAACCTTTCATACCATGCCCTTGGAGCTTGCTTCAAGTTATAGAGAGCCTTGTTTAGCTTGTATAGATGATCTGGATGTTTATAATCTTTAAAGTCGGGTGGTTACTTCACGTACACTTCTTCTTGAATATAGCCATTAAGAAATGCACTTCTTCTTTACCAACTGGTGCAAAAGTCTCTTCATAGTCAAGTCCTTCTTCTTGGTAAAAGCCTTGAACTACCAATCTATACTTGTTCTTCACCAGCTCACCATGTTCGTCGTACTTAATCTTGTTCACCCATTTGACTCCAACAATCATCTTGTCTTTGGGTGGTGGTACCAATTCCCACACTGCATTTCTCTTGAATTGGTTTAGTTCTTTTTGCATTGCCATCACCCAATGTTCATCTGCAAGTGCTTCCTTAATGTTCTTAGGCTCAATAAGGGAAACAAAAGGCGAGTTATTTAGTCAGAGGTGGATCACTTTAGATAGGACAATAAGGTGGTGGTGGATAAGGATAAATTGGACCGTAATGCGAATGATCTAGATCATATGGCTCGTGTCTAGATCCTGCATAAGACATCTGAATAGTATCTCTCTCTAAGGTCTGTTGCGCTCTCTCTGTAGGCTGTGAGATATCTATAAAACCAAATAAGAATAATTAAACAAACATTTCACAAAAATGCACATACAAATACAAAACACAAATCACATATCAATATACAATCTAGGGATCATATCCCTGCTCTGATACCAAAATAAAACATCCTATATTTATTACGCTACTAATCATATTATTAAGCAATTTAAAATGTATGTTTTAAAAACTTTTCTTTCTATCATTTCATATTCTTACTCTTATCTGTCAAATAAATATCATTGGTTGATTGAACAGTGAAATGGCAAACTAAATTTAGCAGCATGAGTAAAACAGTGTATGAGCACGACCCATATTGCCTGCAGTTCATATGGCTCGACTCGTGTTGATCAACACTCTCATGGGCATGATTACGTGTTGATTCAGCATGACCTGTGTTCATTCAACAAGACCAATATGTCATTTTAACATGTCCCTTATTGAACTACTATAATATGGAATTAACCTATAATCAACCTATTTACTTTATCTTATACTTGTACATTTCTCACACTATATGAATTATATCAATCACCATCAATACCACTTCTCACATGCATTTAGTATTATTCTCATACTTTATAACTTATACTATCTCAATAAATTGATAGCTCTGCTCACTATCTGATCCTGAAACAAAAATCACAGTTGCATGAGTTGCGGGCTCAGTGAATAGTCAATAATTTAATTAACAATTATATTCATTTCAATATTATCATATCAATTCGAGAAATATAATCCGATCATCTTGTATTCATATAATCACGCATCTGTCCTGTAATCATATGTTTCAAAAATTGATAGCACTATAAGCAAGTAATATAAACAACTATAACTGTATCCTATATAATCTCATGTTCCCCTTCCATCTCCCCTTCGTCTCCAAAGATCGATCACAACTATCACCAATCCACTCACCTCACTGATACCATATCATATAATATATCATAACTTGTCATATCATATTCAATCACCTCACGAATATCTGTATAACTACAAAATACCTTACCTTTTTATCATTCCATTATACACCTATATAATTGTAACATATTATAGTTACCTGTTTGCATTTTGTTTTCCTATGTACCTGTTTATAATTCAATCATATGAACACATTCATTGTCATTTTCATACTATTTTTTTTCCACCGTTTATCATCACATTTCAAGTCACTTATAATATCGGCAATCATATAATACTAGACATTCAAATTTCATATTAACTTCTATTTAAAGTGAGTTAGACTACTCACCTGCTAGATGAAATACCCAGATTGGTGGGTACTCGTGTCTTGTCCGGCTTGCCAGCTCTGTTGTCCTATAATAACATATATAAATCTTGCTATAAAATTCAATTACAATATATATATCCATATGCATGTTCCTATTCGATCCTATTAACCCCCTATAACGTAATCTACAACAATTCTTAATTTAACTAACTTTTCTCAAATTCGCATATATGAAAACTTAAAAAATACGTGATATTATCTCCAAATTCTTATGTTCTAACTATAGTAGATAATTTCTAATTCGATTCTACGATCAATTCTATATATAATACCTGTTTCCTAGATTCTTTTTTCTGTTTCTCTCTTCCCCGAGCCTCTTTCGCCTTCCTTTAGGTTTTTCTTTTTGTTTTAGTGTTTGTTTTCAACTCGAATGATGCCTATATATATGTTCTATGGTCAGCACGATCGTGCCATATTAGCACACCCTGTGCCAATGCTTCATTTTCCACGTGTCGCTCAGTTTTTCAACGTTTCGGGACACTCAGCCTATCAGGACGAGCCATGCCAACCTCAGCACGACCGTGCCCATCATAAAGAGCACGTTTTGAGCCATTTTCTGAGCATGATCGTGTTCTTCATTGCCCAGGAAACACTCCCCACGTGTTGACAGCACACCCTGTATGTTTTTAGCCATTTTCTCGTTGATTTCACATCCAAACTAAAACATCCTATTATAATTACCATATTATTCACGTATATTTTTAAACTTTTTCTCAACGTTTACATATAAGTTAGTATCGATACTTATCATTCAACTTATTCGTACTTTGAGTAACTTCATACCAATATATTAGATATCTCATTTATCGTTATTCCGTTATAATCTAGAATATGGATCGTATTACTTAACACATCGTTATTCTGTTTATTCTTTATTGGGAAACTCCATACTTTACATAGAACTACTATATAACGGCTATAATATAGATATCCCATATACCTATTTCATTCCTCCTGCAATTCAATTTCAATAATATAACTAGTTGTCAGGCACACAGTAAGATAACATCATACATTGCACTCTCATATATATCCAAATCAATAAAAAAACCTCAGATACATATATAAATATCAACAAACTATATGTATCATACTACAAACTATATATCAACAGCATATCAACATCTCATCATATGCAATGTAACATTCTGGGAAAAATATAGGTGAACGGGCTGGGAAACGGTCTTATAAACCGTTTTGTAAACTATTCGACATTACGGATGGATAGGGTAAATTGCAAACGGCCTGGAAAACGGTTTGGAAAACTATTTGGCAAACCATTTTACATTTTGAGTTGGACAGTGAAGATCAAACGTTATGGGAAATGTTTTATGAAAACTGTTTGGAGATTCTGAATTTCGTCAGAATGGTAGAACGGGATTGGAGAAACCGTTCGCGAAACCGTTCGGGTCGGTCAGATTCTATATTTAACCACTTCACAGCTTTGTAAACTGAGAAATTCATCTTTTACCTTTGAAAACACATTCCAAAAAGTTCTCAGAGCTTTCCCCTGAGTTCCTAATCCTTCATCTTCATATCTTCTTCAATTCTTGGCAAATCTTGGCATGAAATCATCCAAAATCTTAAGGTAAGAAGGATGAGGTTTACATAAGGTTGATTTTGAGTTGATAATGGTTCTTTTGCTAAGTTTAATGGTTAGTTTTAAGTTGAAATCTTGCTGAACTGGTAGTTATTAATGATAGAAGATTGATAATGAATTTAGGGATTGATTAGGATGAGTTTTGTGTGAGAAATTGATGGAAAAGGAGGCATAACCTAAGGTTTAGGTAAAGTTGACAATTGGTTGATTTTGAACTGAATTGTGTTGGTAATGATAAGAAATGTTGTTGGTAATTGATATGAATAAGTGTAGGGAATTAAGGTTTGCTTTGTGAATTAATTGAGAATGATTTGAGGAAGATTGGGTTTTGAAAGAAAGTGTTGGGAAAAGTTGACATATGGTTAACTTATAATTGGAAATGGAATGTTTTAATGATTCTAAAGTTAGAATAAATGTTTGGATTGGTTAATAATGAATTGTATATGGTTGATTTCGTATAGGAGGATATGTACGACGGCAGGGAGACTGTTGAGCCAGTGTTTGGCTATTGTGTAGTTGTTTTCGAGGTAAGTATTCGGGGCTTACGTGTAAGCATTCTTATGCTTGTTAAATTAGATCATAATCTATTCGGAAAGTACGATGATTAAGCAAAGTTAAGATAGGTACCTATAATGAAATGTTGAATTGTTAGACAACTTATAGTGAACCTGAGATGTTGGGTTTACGATTGTATTGCAGTGTTTGGATTGATACATGATTATACCTGTTGGTATGTTTTGATCGAATTTAGTATGATATACCTTTGTGATATTTGTTTTGTACGAGATATTGATTGATTGATACCTTTGTGGTATTGTTTGATTTGCTCTGTGTGAGCTGATATTAAATGTTTTAGCTGTGCTGTGTGCTTTACGAAATGTTGGGCTGTGTGCGACGTGAATGTCATTCTATTGCTGTGTGCTTATCAGAATGTCATTCATCTATACATGTCTGTGTGACATGAGCCTGTGTGGCAATTATATTCTGAACATGCTGTGTGATATGGTTTAGATGTTGGACTTGCTATGTGATCTTATCCATATTACGAGCTTTGGACTTGCTGTGTGATCTGGTCCTTATTGCTCATTGCTTTGCTGTGTGCTATAGAGGATTTCCACTGCTGTGTGCTATGGTGGATAATACCAGGGTCATTTTGTGTGAAATTGCATTTCATTGCATTCATATATGTATGATTGTTATCTTCCTGTATGGATGATTGAATCTGTGTGATTCGTATTAATTTGAATATTGATCTCTATGTGAGATATAATTCTAGATTGCTGTGTGCTATCTGTACTTTTGATCTGTGTGATCAATTGTCTTGTTGTGTGCTGTTAAAGAGTTGTGTGCGATTGTGATAAATGTATGAAAGGTTTGAATTTTTTGGCATTCGGGGATGCCAAGGGACAAGATAGATACGCACGTTCTCGTGCTATTATATACTTTCCCCTGCACATCATGTTTAAGTGATAAAAGCTAGAATACTTACTGAGTATTGTTTATACTCACCCCGATTTGTTTACATTTTTGTGCAGATCGAGGTAGTTACTGCCACTAGACTTCAGCGTTGATCAGAGCCTTCCGAGTTTACGTCAGAGGCCGAGCTCCAGTTGTCATTTTTGTATTTTGGATTTGTACATGTTGTACATTTTTGTATATACATGTAGGTTTTTAGTTTGAATGTTTTCAAACTATTTTGCTTCCACTAGTGTTTTGTTTTACGAATGAAAATAGGTTTGGGCCGAGTTTTATGAAATAACGTGTATATATCTTTTAAATTCTCTCTTTCATCTGATTTTAGATTTGATTTTTATATCATTTCTATAATATATATAGTTTATCATGAAAACAGGTATTTAAAAAT
>CANYCX010113595.1:0-13971 GCA_948193385.1 Breynia disticha f. nivosa
CATAATTAACATTCTTGGATATTTTATCATACAATATACCACAGGTCAATACATCATAAGATAAAATAATGCCTCATAATTTTATTACTCAATAATAAAAGTTACAAACAATGCATTGGGCTAGGGCTTACACTAACACACATGACCTATAAATGCAACTTCTTTAAGCCAAAACTCACACTTTGAAAATTTGGCATACATTTGTTTCTCTCAAAAGCTATTAAGCCACTCTTAAATGCTCCTCATGCTCATCTCCACTCTTCGAATGTATAAGAATATCATCAATGAAAACTACCATAAAGGTGTCTAGATAAGGTTAAAAAACTTTATTTGTCAAAGACATAAAAGCTTCTGGATCATTTGTCAACCCAAATGGCATCACTCTAAATTCAAAGTGGCCATATCTGGTTCTCAATGTTGTTTTTGGTACTGAATTCTCCTCTAGTCTTAACAGCCAGTACCCTAACCTTAAGTCAATTTTAAAGAAAACCACTGCTCCTTTCAATTGATCTAGAAGATTATTAATTCAGGGTCGAGGGTATTTATTCTTTATTGTCACCTAATTCAACTGAAGGTAATAAATGCATAGTATCATGCTTCTATCCTTTTTCTTAACAAACAACACGGGTGCTCTCCAAGGGGAAATACTAGGCCTAATGAAGCCTTTATCAAGTAATTATTTAAGTTGCTTTTTCATCTCTATCAATTTGGTTAGAGCCATTCGATATGGATCTAAAGATATAAGAGTCGTTCCTAGTACAGTCTCAATTACAAAGTCTACCTCTCTACTAGGAGGCAGTCCAGGAAGATCCTCCAAAAAGACATCTGAGTACTCGCATACCACCAGGACTTTAGAAACTCCCACACTAGGCTTTGTAGTGTCCACCACACTAGCAAGATAAACCTCAAAACCTTCTTTTATTAAACTTCTTTGTAGTGTCCACCACACTAGCAGATAAACCTCATAACCTTCTTTTATTAAACTTACGCTTGCACTGCTGATATCAAGCAAACCACAAAAAGAATCTTCTCTTGCTCGTGGACCTTGATAGAGACTTCTTTTGAGAAGCAATCCACCGATGCTCTATGCTTAGAGAGCCAATCCATGCCTCGAATCAACTCAAACTCCTTCAAATGGATTACCACGAAATCCACTTGAAATTCAAGGTTTCCTATAACAGTAGGACAAGATCTCACCGCTATATTCACCCTGACTACTTCCCCATATGGCATTGTCACCGCTATAACATAATCTAGAGCTTCTATCCTCACATTTAGTTTCAATGCATGGTCATAATCAATAAATAAGTATGATTCACTAGAGTCTATAAAAATGTATGTAGGTAAGCCAAAAATGTAAACAGTACCAAAAATGACATTCGGATCATCCATAGCATCTCCTCTAGCTATGGCATATACTCTAGCCTGAGGTGCTGCTGGTGCTAGTCTCTGAGTAGTATGAGGACATATAGAATGTCATCCAGCTCTCCCAGAAAATGCACCACGACCTCTTCTCCTACTGGTACTCCTTTGGTTGTCCCTAACACTACTGTGTGTTTTTTGAGCATTAGCCTCATCATTCCTCTATTTAAAGTAGTCTTTAGCCACATGTCCTTTCTTCTAACAATAGTCGCAAATTGTGTCTCTCTTCTTCCTCCCATCAAAGCCACTCCTCTCACTGGGCCTTGTAAATGGTTTCCCTGTTGAGCTTGCTCCTCTCTTAATAAATGTCTTAGACCCTATAGTCACTTTGGACCCATGGGAACTAAAACTCTTCTCCACAGTAGAGCTTCCAGCATATTTGGCCTTCTTTGCCTTCTAAGGCTTCCCTTCCTCAAGAATCTTCTCTGCTCGCAAATAAGCAATAGGCAGAGCTGCATAGCTAGGAGGTTTTATCGCTAGCAAGAGGCTACTTTTATGCCTTAAACCCATCTCAAAGTGGTCTCTCTTGGCTTCATCTGTCGCCACCTCTTCCGGTGCATATCTAGGGAGACGTGTGAATTAAACTTGATACTCTGCCACTAAGAGATGTCCTTGCTCAAACTGGAGGAACTCAGCTTTCTTCTCCCTCTTGTACACCGATGGGGTGTACTTTTTAGTAAAAAACTTTTGGAATTCCTCCCAAGTCAATGTGAGAGGATCATTTGCACTTCCAGGACCATCTCCCACCAATTTATTGGCTCTCCTTTTAGCAAGGACATAACATACTGAACGTTATGAACAGAGGTACAATTCATCCTCCTCAAGACTCTCTCTGTGTCTCTCATCCAATCTTTGATAATGGAGGTATTAGTGGTGCTGGAGAAAGACTCTCCTCCAAGCTTCTACGTCTTTTCATAATTTCAGTCGACCTCCGACCTTTGAGCTCTAGGAAGTTGCTCCCTCACGACTATGCCTATTATGTCTAAGAGTTTCTATACCGCTGGATGTTGTGTCTGAGCTTGAGGGGGTGCTTTTTCACTAGCAATAGGGGTATTAGCATTCCCTTACACCGACTCCTAATAACCAGTGGCCTCTTATGCACTATCTCTATGTCCTTCTTCCATTTCTAAAACATAAAAAATGGAATGGACTTTCATTATAGGAATCATGAAAAGACAATGCATCATGAAGAAAACAATGCATATTTCCCAAAAATTTGGCATGCATGCAAAATAAAAGAAAAGCATATTCCTTCATTTTACACGTAAGACATAATTCATAACCCATAACATAAGGAATCGAGATTTTTAACAAACCTGGGCACTGATACCACCAAATATGACCCCCAAGTTCAACTAGCACTCATTTTCGTGTACACTTATTTCTCTCAAGTGGCACCCGGACTTGTAAATCATAAATTTGAAATAACAAATTGAAAATAAAGGGGTTTTTTTAAAAAAAATTCTTTTATGAACATTCAATTTAAATATACATCCTTCATTAGTTTGAGTAAAAGCTACATATGAGTTTAAAATGTGGGAATATCACAAAATTTATAATGTTTACAAAATCAATAGGGTTATACAACAAAAGAACTCAAATAGACCTTACTTCAAATATAACCTATGAAAATGAATATATACACTAAAAAGGTTCAATACAAGTGTATGACATATGTTCAGACTAAAATTTAGTGCACGAATCATCTTGGTCCTTCAGTTCTTCTAGTATTAGTCGGAGTAAGGAAAGCAACCACCACAACTCTGCCGTATTCCCTCAAGCCCCTACCAATATGGCAAGTATAATACGCACGAGTCGTGAAACTCAATAAGCAACACTACCAACATGGACAACTTCCCATAGCATTTTTACATTCACATCTATTCATATAATCTATACAATATTCATAAACTTTATGTTATGTTGTTAATCAATCAAGTCGCTATACAAGCAATCCACCAATTGTACACATCCATTTAATAATTATTCATTCTTATTCATATAAATTGAAAAATCATGCGCATAGACTTAACGTGCAGGTAGCCAAATGTGACCCATAAACAAATAACCAATTTAAGCTATCAGGGCCATGGGAACGACCTGGGGAACAGCTCTCCCAGGCCGTTCTTAAGGTCATTCTCCCATTCTATTTTTCTGTCTAAGTAGAATGGCTTGGGAAATGGTTTGCATAAGCCGTTTCCCAGCCCGTTCTGAACTATTGGAATCACAACTTTAGTACATTAACAACATAGCCATTCACACAAAACAATCTCATATCCATAGGCATTATACCCAAGTCCAAACACATTAAATGGCATTAAACTTTTAAGTTGTGCACATACTAAATCATTTTTTAAACAACCCACATTCATGATTCTTCCACATTAACACATAATTCATCACATTCCACAATTTCACCACACTTAGTCATTTCAATTCAAACATCAGCATATCATTCCTTTTCTTTCTAACATCCATCCTCACAAGCCCATAAAAGCATACTCAAGCATATACCACATTATACTTAACCACTTTAATTCCCACTAATATCTTGAATTTATCCATAATTTCCATTTGTTAGGCATTCATTTACCAGTTTGCCACAAGTGCATATCCATTGCATACACACAAAGTGAACACATTATATGCAACATGATGAATGAGAATGTATGCCATATAATACATCCATTGGTATATTCACCCATGATCTAAATTTCAATTTCATTTGTACCTTTATGCCCATAATATGGATGTTTGCAAACAGACCTCGTCGGTCAGGAGTATCAATTATAATATAAATTGGATCCAAATAAATTGCACACTTATGCGCACATAGTTTATGGCACTCTCGTACACGCCTATGTGTTTAGAGCATTTTACCACTTTGTGCCCCGGTGTAGAATTGAATAAATACTACTCGTATGGTTCTCCCCTAGGAGCCATAACCACTCCCTCGTTTCATTTTGGTTTAATTTAGCACTTGCTCACTTTTGAGCCCACTACATCATTTTATTTGCTCACCTGCGAGCCCCCAAATGCATAAATGTCATGCGTATGTTCCATGGAAAACACTCATGCACTCATAAACATAAAAATATGTAAGTGGCAATGTCACATGCATGTTATCCCCCATGTGTTCTATATTTTACAACTCACAACATTCATAATAAAGCCTTGTCCATGCAACTTCATCATTCAAAATTAATATTTCCTTAACTCTTAAAACAATATTTCTTTTGACACGGTTAGGTGTACGGGAACGGTTCAGAGAACGGTTTAGGGTGCTCGTTCCCCAGGACATTAAGTTGTTCTATCCATGTCAAAAGATCCAAATGGTTTTGAGAATGGTCTATGGAACCTGTTCCCTAAGTCGTTTGATTTTGTTGTCCGGACAGTGCATCCAAATGGTTCGGAGAACAATCCAGGCAATCAGTTTTCCAATTCGTTTTTAAGTTCCTAGTCAATAGTTTAACATAAAAAATGTTCAATAATTGGTAGTGGATGTTTCAAGCTTTCCAATGAGCAACCATTTGCTCTATTTGGAGCTAAATTAAGGGAGTTATGGGTGTTAGAAGTTAGGGCTGGGAAGAAAAATGGGATTGGAAGAGAAAAGAAGAAAACTTACCTTGATTTAATCCAAAACCAAGTTTTAGAACTTCCCTAGCTTCAGATTTTCATGGAGATTGATGGTGGAAGGCAATTTTTGGCCATGAAAGGAAAGGAAAGGAAGGAATGTCGTGGGAGTGGAAGAAGAAAGAAGGAGGGAAGGGTTTTGGTGGTTCTTTTGGGCTTCGTCCCCTATTTACTTCTTAATCCTCCTTCTAACTCGTCCCATACTAGTCCCGACATTTAAGTCAATCTTAACTCTACCCACTTGGTTAATTAACCAAAATAAAATGCAAAAAAATCGTCCCCACATTTTTGGTATTTATTTTATTTTTAATTTTAAATTAAATAGAAGTTTTGGGGTGTTACAAGGTGTCATATGAGAGTGAGTGATTTTAATCACAGTGACACTAAAAGGGGCAATGTGAGAGTGAATGATTCTAAGCACATGTGCCCCGGATAGAAAGTGGTGTCATATGAGACTGAATGATTCTAAGTGTATGGACACCATTTGCACGACCAAAGGGAAGAGAAAAGTTACTCTGAGAGAGAAAACATGACATTGAAAAAGAAAGAATGGAAAGGCATGTCATGAACATGATGCATACGCATTGAGCATGTTTAGGCAAAATTGAATAATTGTGTATTACCATATGAGAATGTGAAAAAAATTATGCTTTTGTATATATGATTGTAGCTTGTAAGATAAAATGTGATTAAAAAACATAAGGCCTGAATGTCAATGTTGGTGTTGTGTTTAAATGAATTACATGTGTGTGTGACTAGGATGGTAATGTGTATGTGCTATGCTAAAGATAATTGTACGGTAGGAATGAGTGTTGGTTGCATTATGTCTATATGTGATATATGATCTGTGACTTATAATGGAAGTAGGATTTGTGGATGAATTATGTTTTCATGCAAATGTGTTAGGATGTGTAGGTGAGGAGGTTGAGAGTGTGGTTTAAGGCATCGGTAAGTTTTTGGGAGATGCTAGTTGACAGATGAAATGTTTGAGTGTTGTGGGTTCGAATTGCGAATGAAACACAAAACATATGGTGTGTGACATTCGTAGGTTCCTTTCTATGTTTACGAGTGTCTGCTAGAGTTTTGAATCTTAAAAGTGTTGGGTGTGATGTAGAGATGTGTTAAGTTGCTAAGAATAGTTGGAAGTAGGGGAGTACATACTACAAAACAGGTAGTAGAAATCGTTGGCCCGTCCATTCCACTTCCAAAGAGTTTTAGGAAGAGCAAAACTGGTTCTGGAATGGTTTATCCAAACTGTTCCCAAAACCATTTCACTTCTAGAGATTTTTAGGGGTGGCCAAAATGGGCTACGAAAAGGTTTACCCGAACCATTTCCAAAACCATTCCACTTCTAGAGGCAAAATGAATGGAATGAAAGGGGTTGGAGAACGGTTTGCACAAACCATTTCCTAGACTGTTCCTGCATAATGTACAACATAATCTTACCATAAATTTTCTTAGAGTTAGTGTATGATCCAAGCTAATTTAGGGACTCAACAGAGACCGTTTCTAAACTAAATAACATTACATTAACCGAATTGACCACGCCAAGTAATGCATCCTATGATTTATGAAAAATGAGTAAAATACACCACGAATGAAGAAAGATAACCTAACCAGTAAGATACGACATGAAATTAATGAACTAGTGTACTAGACAATATATGGTTAGGTAAGTGACGACAGCAACATAAGCTTACAGAGTTACGTACTCACATTTTCTGTGGTTATGTTTGTGTGTACAGACTAGGAGTCTGCCGCTTGGACTAATTTCTATCTACGCTTTTTTTGAGTCTCTTGGGGATTATCACTGCGAGGTTGGGGAGTTCACACACACATTGATTTTGTTTTTAAAGATTTGTTGTGTAATCAAACTATTTAACCATATTATTTTGACACTCGTCGTGTGGGGCTTTTCCCAAGACACTTGTGGTTACGTTTTATAAATCAATGGTCTTATGATTTTTACTTTCATTTCAATTGACATTCGAGGGTTTTCTACAAGCTAGAGTCAGCATATATCATGAGGTTAAGATTCTTTATATTTAAAAAAAACAAAGGGGTAAGAAAAAATATACGTGAATTAATTATAAGGTGAAAAGAGACTTTAACATTTTAAGCGTCACATACAATGTATATGGAGATATGTTATATGTTATGTACATGTTTGATTCATTCCAAGTTGATATTCAATTGATATACTAAGATACAACAAATGCATACAGGTTGTGCCTAAAAACATAAACATTGTATTGCAATCGAACAGGAACGTGATAGTATCATACAGGTCGTGCCTATGGGACTTATTACACTAACATGAGTCTTGTTTTATACTGTGCCTCAGACCGGGCTGTATTCAATCATACGTATAAATGATGTGTGATTAATAAATGAATATTATAAGAATAAGCTGATACCAAAAAAAATTGAATTACTAAGTATTATACATTAATTAAACACTAATTGATAGGATTAGCAAGCAAATTAGTTTATAGGGTACATTTATGGCCACAGATAGATGAAACGATGAGTTTTATTATTTGTTTGTCTGAGTGAAGTGTTAACAGAACATGAAGAAAAGAAATTAACTTAATAAGGATGACTGTTTCACGTCTTCTGTAATTTTGACATTTTAAAGCAAAGCACAATACAAGATTGCATTAGGTCAAATAGTTGTCAGCACATCTTTCTTTAATTTTAGATTTCATATCATCTTGCTTGAGTTTGCTTATGACCTATAGAAGTTAATAATTCTTATTGCCTAAATTAAATGGACCTATAGGATCATACCCAAAAACTAGGTGAAAAAAGGGTAATTTTGGTATTTTCATTTTTTGGTCGTTAATTTAGGCCAGTTTGAGGACAAACGTAGAAGACTATAATATGTATGCATTGGAAACAATAAAAGCCCAAGTGTCATGACGAATTTGGCCAACCCTAACTAATTGTTGATTATGCATTAATCAAGTATTTGATTATGTGGGTTAAAGAGTTTGAGTTAGAGTAAGAAATTAATCACTCTTTAAAAGAATTTTGTTGTTTAAAGTTTGGATTAATGTAACATTCCCATCCTAAAACTCTATAATTAGTGAAATAATTAATATAATTAAATTTAAATATATTAATGTTTTGAGAGATGTTAAGATTATTAATAGGAAGGAATATATATGAAATGAAGTTAAATTCATGTTTTAGGTGAAAATTGTTCGTAAAACAAAGTTAGACTCACAAAATGGTGCAACTCAAGAAGCGTGTTGACCAACATGGCACCATGCTTTTGAGAAGAGTATGAGTACACCTATGCCGAGAATGAGCACGACTATACTTTGGGAAATTAAGAAGCATTTGAAGGGCACATATCGTGTCTAGACCAGTACGGGTAGTGTCGACTGGCAAAATTTCAATAATTTGGGAAATTAAGAAGCATAAGGTGGCAAATATTCCTTATTTAAATGAAATGGGAGCTAAGGAAGGAGATGAAATAGAAGAGTGGAGAGAGAGAGAGAGATAAGAGGAAGAGAGAAATAGTAAGATTGTGAGAAATTAATCCAAAAATTGAGCTTGAAACATACAATTAAGCGTAGGTTTGAGCCAGGGATTTGGAAACTATGTTTTAATCAGAATCTACAGAGTAAAGGTAAGAAATTTATGAATTTATACAGAGATTATCGAAAATAAATGGGAATTTAGCTTATAATGGGAATGTCTATAGATTGAGAGAAGTTGAGAATTGAATATACAATCAGGCATATAGGTATTTGATTTCTATAAACTGTATTCGTTGTTATAGAGAATTTTATTCATAATTATATAGGACAACAGACTAGGAAAACATATCAAGATCAGAGCCCATGTTACTCCGAGTACTTCGGTTAGCAGGTGAGCAATCTAACTCACTTTTAAATATCATTTAAATTGCAATATTACATGCAGTAAACAATTTATCATTTGATATTCATATATTTATATGATTGAATGGAAATGTGAAATTTGAAAGCAAACAAATATGCAATTACATGAATTGATTCATTTAGATAAATTAACTAGCACCTATTAACAATATTTACATGTATGTCATTGATATATGATATGGGTGGTGATATGTGATTGGTAGTGATTGATATTGGTGGAGTAGAAGATTAATCAATTTGGAGATGTAAGGTTTTTACGGAGGCAAAAGAAAACTAGAAAATGAAAACAGAGATACAAAGTTTATCATTCATATGTTGCATGATTAAACGCAATAAGCTATATGAAACATGACTTATATTATTACAGTAAATGTGAATAAAAAAGTATAACTTGAATTTATAAGAACTAAGTTAATTGATATATGAAATACAAAAAATATGAAATGTGTTATTTACCATGAAAGGATTCCTCACTGAGCTCACAACTCGCCAATGTGCCAATTGAATATTTTGTTTTTAGGATCAGATAGGTAGCCAGCAGCTAGAGTTACAAGTATATCTGTAGGTGGGCAACTATCGCTTCCTAGTAATCTCTCTCTCTACACCTTATACATTTGATTATAGATTTGTACGTATATACAGTTGCATATTCTGTGTAATATGACTACATGATATAGGTTTGTGAAATATGTAGATACTTATATGACAGATCGGTTGAGTTGTATGTTGGATTTTGAGATTATGTTATATATATATATATATATATATATATATATATACACACACACACACACATATGGTTGATTACAGGTTGACATTTATTAGATATACAGATATAAATCAGTTGCACATGAGTTGTGCCTAACAACACGGGCACCGTATTGCATTTGAACATAGAGTGTGCTAGCATATCACTAGGTGGTGCTTATAGAACGTGTTACACTAACATAGATCATATTCTAGACTGTACCATAGACCGTCTTGTATACTATTATATATGATAAAATGAATTGAAATTAAAAAATAAATATTAGTAAATAACATAAATATTATATGAATTATATTTTAAGAACAAATTTTAAAATATTTTGTACTTTAAGTTAATACAAATGTTAATCAAATGATTATTAGGTTAATTAGTTTAGGGTGTTATAATTAATTTAAGAGATAAATACTTATTTATCTAATACAATCCTAAGAGAATTGGAATTGATTTTGAATTCAAAATTTGAGTCCTAATCAAAGTAGGTAATCAATTACAAAGAAAGAAGTAGATAAAGATAATACTAGGGATTTTGTCTCTCTCGTCCTATTTTCTCTCTCATCAGTGTAAGGTTTCTACAGAGAGTCATTCTCTTTATTTTTCCTCTCTCTTGGTTGTCCCTTTTGCTGCCCTAAGGTAAGAAACAAATTCTTGATTCTTACTTACACAATATTCAAAATACCAAAAAATTGAGTTAGCACTAAATCTTTTTACTAAGACTAGTTGTGTGTGTGTAAACATAGAGGACAGTGCTATAATTGTAGCCTCTTGGTGACACATTTTTGGAAGCTTACAGATTTTACAGAGTTTTTTCTACATATTAGTTACTGTAGAACTTTTTTGGCAATAAAAGAGGTCGACATTCAAGGTATGAATTCCAAACTAGTTACTAGTTTCACAAAGTAACGAATATATGGATCTAAGAATGATTTTCCTCGTTGATTTGCCACAAAATTATGTTGTTTTGTTGCATAGAAATGATGAATTTAAGTAAAACCTAACATTGGTATCAGAGTGGCGTGCATGCAATTTTGTGAGTGTTTTTACCTTGTAATTTGAATGAAATTGGCTATAACATTAAAACTGACATGCTGAAATTTTTGATAATGTATAATAATGATTGATGGATCAAGTTAATTTTATTAGATGATTAAATGGGTTTTAAATATAAAATGACCTAGATTTTTTTAGAATAATTTAATGACTCGTATTAAAATCCCTGTTAGTCGAACTACATGTTGATCACATGTGACCATATTTTGCATAATCTTGCCTTGTTATGTGCCAGTTTTGATTGGTTGAACATGTGAACGATTTTTGTTTGTCAATTATAGTCTAAATCATTTCTCAAAACTGATATAAGATATTTTTAAAACAATTCATGATCTGGTTTGAAGCTTTGTTAATGGTCTAAACCCTAATGACCTAAAAATTGACTAGACTGCATGTTTTGTTATTTTATATGCTAGTCTTGTATGATTAGACAAGAACATGTTTAGGCCAATTGAAATTGTGTTAGCATAATTAAGTGAAGATTTGGATTGTAATTAAATGTGTTAACTAGGTCTAATCATAATAAATATGTTGATGAACTTGTTGTGTGACCAAAAATGCTAGCCCATTGTCTATATATGCATGAAAGTGATCATAACATATTTTGAATCAACAAGTTGTATTTTTTTTTTGTGTTTAAAATGTTCAAAATAGTTCTAGAGAAGATCTGAAATGAATGATTTTTTTATGGTGTGAATTAATTTTGTTTACTGACACATGAAATCATTTTTATCAGATATGTTTTAATGCAAATTTGTGCACTGAATATTTGTGATTGTGCAAAATTAATTCTTATTTGATCTTTGTTTGTGCTTTCACATGTTCTATACTATGCATAGAATTTTTTAAGTGCATGATTCATGTTGTTACATGTGTTGGGTTTTCTGACATGTTCTAATAACTATGGCAGCAGAAAAACACACCAAACATGTCAAGAACAGCCCAAGATCACATAAAAATCAAGACTAATAAACATGTATACAATCGGTTGAGAATAAGGTTACATAAAAATTGAAACTTGAAGAGAAAAAATATACCTTTGTAATCCTCCTTCAAAACCGTGAGGTTTATGGGCAAAAACAAGTAACTACCGATTCGAAATAATCTGAAACGACCTTTATGACACCAAGGTAGAATCTCACGTGTGATTCCTCTACAGATTAACGCACAGATCAGAGAAATATGTGTACTAGCACAAGGAAGAAAATCGTACCACCTTTCTTGGTCACAATCGGATGAGTTCTTGTGAAATCGGATGCACACGGTGATCAACCAATGACCAACTTATGATCTCACATCTCTCTCTAAGAAAATTTTGTATTTTCTTGTGAATTTGAGAGTAAAGTCATGGCAAAGGATGGAGAGAAGAGGGACGGCTCACTCTAATGAAAAAGGGTGTGATTTTCTCTTTCAAAAAGGTTTTTAAAAAGAAGAGTTTTGCTAGGGTTAACCTCTTAACACTCCTAATCCTTTTAGGACTTGTTTAAGAGTTTAATATGAAATCAAAAACATTTAAAAATCCTCGCCTTATCCATGCACCTAATGTGAATAATTAAAAGATTCAAACTTTTAATTTATCCCACGTTATCCTCCTTTGTCTTAATTAAGACATGCCTTGTCTTAATTTATGACAAAGCTCCTAAATTCTCTCTCCTTACTATTTATTATTTAAGACATCATATTTAATAAATAATCTTTGTCTTAAATTCATTTAAGAAATATTTCTCATCCATCTTGGCCCCAATTACCAAAATTGGCCCAAATGCCCAATCCGGTGCATTGACCGGAATTTGACCTAAGGTGAAATACCGAAATTATCCTTTTATGTTTTTCATTGCCCACGTGCGATCTGTAGGACTATTAAATATAGGAAATGAGTTTAATAACTCAAAAATCATATGCGGTCTCTAGTAAGACACTACGATCATCCTAAATTAAATAGCTGACGAGCGGTGTCAATAGTCCTACTACAACTCAAATAAATCCCTTGACCTAGATATCTTGATTTAGCACACGGCATGTCGCTAACACCCTTATTTAATGCTAAATCAATTTTCTTGATCTCTATGACAAAATTGATAAGTACAAATAAATGACTTAATCATTTTATTCGGGTGCAGCCACACTCTTCCCAATCTTGTCTATCAAGCGGCCAGTGATATCATCTCTCATTGAGAGAGTCAATCCTTCCACTTCACTCCTGCTCTCAATCATACCCACACTTGTCAACCTTTTACGGCCACGTTAGGCTTATGTCAAAGTACACTAAAAATCACAACAAGAGACACAATGATTTCCAGTCTAAGGATAACATTTAACATTGCAAATGGTGATCGCTCTCCAAGTATAATGCTCTACACTATGCCTATGCACTTTGCTAGATATCCCAAATATCTATGACCCGTAGAACATGATCATATACAAAGTACATACTAGTCTTAATTCATTTCTATTCCCATAGAAATAAGTGACTAGGCACATTTAGAATGTTAATCCCAAAACTTCCAGGTTCTACTATCAAGGTCCTCAACCTTGATACCTCAAGTGGTTAATTAACATTCTTGGATATTTTATCAAACAATGTACCACAGGTCAATACATCATATGATAAAATAATGCCTTATAATTTTATTACTCAATAATAAAAAAGTTACAAACAATGCATTGGGCTAAGGCTTACACTAACAATCTCCCACTAGCACTAGTCCCAATCAAACATAACCCTAAGCCCAAAAGACCTAACATGACGCTTGAGTATGTGTTTGGAACCTTGATCATCTTCGCATCTCCTTTATCGACAGTTGTTTGGTTAGGGGATCTGCCACATTGTCTTCACCTGGAACCTTGATCATCTTCACATCTCCTCTATCGACAATCTCTTGAATCACATGGAACTTCTTGAGTATGTGTTTGAATCGGTGGTGATTTCGGGGATCCTTCGACTGTTCTATAGCCCCATTATTATCACACAAAAGTTCCAAGGGATCTAGGATAGATGGGACGACTCCTAGTCCTAAAAAGAACTTTTTGATCCAAACAGCTTCCTTAGCTACGTCAGACGCTGCTATATACTCAGCTTCTGTTGTAGAATCTGCCACTGTGCTCTGTTTAGAGCTCCTCCAGCTGACAGCTCCTCCATTCAACATAAATATGTATCCCGATTGCGCTCATGAATCGTCCTTGCTTATC
>CANYCX010113646.1:0-12491 GCA_948193385.1 Breynia disticha f. nivosa
CATCATATAATAGCTAAATATATGATTGCTTTGAAGTCGACCAAATATGGTTATGTTGCTTACTGAGTTTATAACTCACGCAATTATTTGCCTGTAACGCTCGGCAGGTAAATAAGAAGATAGATTTTGGAGAGGACAAGGTGTCAGTTGCTCCAAATATTTGGGAGATTGTAGAGAGTGAAGAACTAAGGTGTGCTGTGTACTTGTTAGAATATGGTTGAAAAATGTACATGACTATATTTGTGAGCATTTGGCATAAGTTGTAATTTTGAATGATTTGTTTTAATACAACATATGGGTTGTAAATTTTAAAGTAATGGGTTTGGAAAATGAATGTATTTCATATGTATTTTAATCTTGTCTCATATTATTTATTACATATTATTTTAAATCAAACAAATTGATTTTCGAATTTAAGTATCATTTGTAGAAGGGAAGTATACGCAAATGATAGTTGAATTCGGAGGTCACAAAAACACTTAATCAACCCTTAAATCTCACATCCCTCACTAGAGGAAAAGCCAAAATCACGTTCTTGGTGTTTTGGAGGAAGCTCACGGCTTAGGGAGAGTGTTTGGAATGGACGGCCAAACTCATAACTGTAGGGTTTTCTCTCTCTTCATCTATTTAAAGATAAGAATTTTGCTAGGTTAAATCACTTAACAATCCTAATGCCTTTAGGAGTTGTTAAGTCTTGAATTCAAAATTAAATCTCTTTGAATTCAAACTCCATTGCTGTGATTACATGTGTGGATAAATAAAAAACATTTAATCCTTTAGTTTATCTCACATAATCCTTGTCTTAATTTAAGACATGCTTTGTCTTAATTTAAGACATACTTCCTAAATTTTATGTTTCTTTATTTCTTACACATTTTCACTTAAGACATTATATTTAATAAATAATCTGTCTTAAAATCATGTAAGAAATATTATTTCTCACCTGTCTTGGGCCCAATTAACAAATTTGGCCCAAATGCCCAATGCGGTCCAATGACCAGATTTTGACCTAAGATGAAATACCGAAATTATCCTCTTAGGTTTTTTGCTATCCGCGTGTGATTTGTAGGACTATTTAATAAAGGTAATGAGTTTAATAACTCATAAATCATAGGCGGTTTCTAGTAAGACACTATGATCACCATAAATTAAATAGCCAACGAGCGGTGTCAACAGGCCTACTACAACTCAAATGAATCCCTTGACCTGGATATCTTGATTTAGCATAAGGCATGTCGTTAACACCCTTATTTAATGATAAATCACTTTTCTTGATCTCTATTACAAAATTGATAAGTTTGAATCAATGACTTAATCATATCATTCGGGTGCGGCCACACTCTTCCCAATCTTGTCTATCAAGCGGCTAGTGATATCATCTCTCATTGAGAGTCCTTCACTTCACTCCTTCTCTGAATTATGATTCGTAGCATACCCAATCATACCCATACTTCTCAACCTTTTATAGCCACGTTAGGCGTATGTCAAAGTACACTAAAAATCACAATAAGAGACACAGTGATTCCAGTATAAGGATAACATTTGACATTGCAAATGGTGATTGCTCTCCAAGTATAATGCTCTACATTATACCTATGCACTTTGCTAGATATCCTAAATATCTATGACCCCTAGAACATGATCATCTACAAAGTACATACTAGTCTTAATTTATTTCTATTCCCATAAAAATAAGTGACTAAGGACATTTAGAATGTTAATCTCAAAACTTCCAAATTATACTATCAAGGTCCTCAACCTTGATACCTTAAGTGCTTAGTCAATATTCTAGGATATTTTATCAAACATATACCACAGGTCAATACATGATGTGATAAAATAATGCCTCATAATTTTATTACTCAATAATAAAAGTTACCAACAATGGATTGGGCTAGGGCTTACACTAACAAATTTGTAATGCAAAAGTGAGTGATTCTAAGTGCATTTACCTAAAAATGGAAGGTGTCATACGAGAGTAAGTGATTCTAATCACAGTGACATCAGTTGTTCAACAAGAGAAGGAGGGGCAATGTTAGACTGAGTAATTCTAAGCACATGTGCCCCGAATAAAAAGGTTTCATACAAGACTGAGTAAATCTAAGTGTATGGACACCAGTTCAAGAACCAAGGGAAAGAGAGAGAGGATCCTTTAAGAAAGAAAATATGATATTGAGAAAGAATGAAAAAGGCATGCCATGAACATGATACATATGTATTGAACATATTTTGGATAAATGATGTGAATGATTGTGTGTTACCATATGAGAATGTAGAACGAGTTGATAATGTGAATGAGCGGTGATTATGCGTTCATATGCTAGTGTTAGGATTGAACATGTCGTGTTTACGTGTTAAATGTTACATATTTGCTTGCTTGTATGATAATGGAATTGTTGATTTAAATGTGTATGAATGTGGTATGTTGGTATTTGGATGTTGGTGTGGTGTTTTAAATTATTTGCATGTGTGAATAAGAAGGTAGGATTCATGAGCTACGTTAAAGGCCTAGGTTAGAATTTTTGTGAAATGCTATTTCTAGATGAATTGTGATTCAATGTGGGTGTTTTGGTGTGTTGATTAGGGTGTGATAAACATAATTGAGAAATGTGTAGGTAAGGAGGTTGAGAGTGTGGTTAAGGACATAGATTATGGCTTGGGGAGATGTTAGTTGGTATATGAATAGACTAAGTGTTTGTTGTCAATTGAATGTGTAAATTTTGGTGTCTGTAGCTAGGTAACTACACTAGGGAAGCTCTTAACATGTATTCCTCAATGATGGTTAGGTAAGCGTAGATTGTTTATGCCAACTCAGTAACCATATAAAGTCCAATTATTTATATGATTAGGTAATTACGTGTATTACTTAGTAACTTGGCTTAGAATGTTTAGGGTAAAGTTATTGCATAGATTGTTTACTTTAAACATTACCCTATACACGTAATTGCCAACTCAAACTTCCTAACTTTATATGGTTAGGTAAGTGACGAGAGAGACATACGGTTACTGAGTTATATACTCATGCTTTTCTATGGTTGTGTTTGCCTGTATAGACTAGGGAGTCTATTACGTAGATTGTTTGCTTTATATGCTCTTATTGGAGTTCTTTGGGACTATCGCTGCGACGTCAGGGAGTTCATCCATTCACTTTGATTTTGTTTTTGAAGATTTAATATTTAATCAAATTATTTCTTCATATTGTTTGATACTCGTGGTGTAGGGCTTTTCCCAGGATACTAAAGTTTTGGTTATGTTTTATAAACGCAATGCCTATAAGATTTTTACTGTCTTTTAAAAATGATGCTAAAAGGTTTTTCTATAAGCCTGAGTCCACACATGACATTAAGTTGAGCTTTATCATTTTTCTTTCAAAATAAATATGGGTAAGAAATTGATAGGTGCATTAATTATAAAGTCAAAAGAGTTTAAAAAATTAAGCATCATACAGAGAGTGAGAGAGAGTTAGGCCGAGAGATTTGGAGAGGAAAATTGAGAGTTTGAGTTGAAATTGAGCCAAAAACACGTAATCGATCATAGAATCGAGTAGGATACCGATTGATAAGTTGTTATAGAAATTTCTCAAGGTTAACGGTTATAAATTATGAAGTTTATATATATAATTGATTCTGCATTTTGCTTAAAAGTTATGAATTTTGGAAAATTGATAAGATAGGAAATTGATAGGATTAAAATAAGAGCATGCATATTAATATGTTGTTATATTGAGATTTATAGAGATTTTCATGTGTGATTATATAAGATGACAAACTAGACGAGCAGGATAGGACCATGGTTCATATCATTCAAAGTATTTAGCTTTCAGGTGGGTAGTCTAACTCACTTTTAAATACGAATTGATATGAAATTAAAATATGCAATAATAAAAGATTGATATATATATATATATATATATATATGTGATTGCGATCGTATGATAAAAATGAAATTGAAAGTAATAGGTAAATGTTTATGCGAGACGATTTGTACAGGCAAGAAAAATATAAATGGCATTGCGAATAGGTATGTTACGATAGTTTAATGATTATTTATATAATCATACATCATATGATATCAATATGCAAAATATGATTCTTAATATGATTTGATTGATGTTGATATGCTTGTTGAGTGGTGATTGTTTTGGTGATTATATGATAGATCATTTTGGAGAGGAAGAATAATATCGGTGAAGAAGTATCATTCTGAAGAGGAAGTAAATTATTGGTGAGGAACAATAAATCGAGAAATGATTTTGTACGTTAAATATTGCATGATTATAAATGATAAATATTACGAGTATAAACATTACGATTTCGATAAACTTGAAAAGAATAATTATGAGTATATGTTATTACAATCATAGGTACAATATTCTGATTTATGAAAAGAAATAATTTATGGAATTATATGTTAATGTTTATATTTATGACAACTCACTGAACCCACAACTTACCAACTGCGATTGTATAATTTATTTTTAGGACCATGTAGTGAGAGATTTTAGCTTTTGAGATTTCTGTAGGTGGGTCAACTGCTACTTCTACCATTCTCTCTCTTCACCAAACGCCAGCTAGAAGTTGATATGTTCAGCATTTGCACATTTTATGTATATTGGAAGTGATTTGTGTTGTTATGAATGATATTAGGTTTGGTTAGGATGTTTGTTGTTGTTGTTGCATGATGTTGGTTTGGTGTAAATGTATATATGAGTGTTGTTTATTATTATGGACGATAGTATAAGTTAACGTGCATGTTGTTATTGATAAGAGAACTTATACATCTAAGAGATTGTATTTCTGATTGTGATTGATCTTTGGATTGAATACAAGTTGATTTTATATGTATTCCAGGTTACGCAGTTGAACAAAAACTGTACTTAAATGATACAGGATTGTGATGTACAGAACAAAGGGCATATTTATAGAGTTCAAAATTTAAACATATTTTCTAGTTTTAAACAGACAATGAAAGAAATGATATAAAATCAAACAGATAATGAGCATATGTTATTACGATTGTAGGTAGAATATTCTGATTTAGGAAAAGAAATAGTTTAAGGAATTATATGTTAATGTTTATTTTTATGACTACTCATTGAGCCCACAACTCACCAACTGTGATCGTATGAATTTTTTTAGGACCAGGTAGTGAGATAGTTTAGCTTTTGAGATTTTTACAGGTGGGTCAACTGCTACTCCTAGCATTCTCTCTCTTCATTAGACACCAGCTAAAAGTTAATATGTTCAGCATTTGCATGTTTTGTGTATATTGGATGTGACTTGTGTTATTATGAATGATATTAATTTTTGTTGAGATGTTTGTTGTTGTTGTTGGATGATGTTGGTTTTTTGTATATGTATATATGAGTGTTGTTTATTATTATGGATGATAGTACAGGTTGACATGCATTTTGTTATTGATAAGAGAAAATAAACTATAATTAAATGATACAGGCTTGTGATGTATAGAACAGAGGGCGTATTTGTGGAGCTCAAATTTAAACAAATTTTCTAGCTTTAAACAGATAATAATAGAGATGATATAAAATAAAATCTTTCAAATGATAAGAGAGAAAATCTATACACGCTTTATTTAAAACTTGGCCTAAACATTTACATACAAAGCATAAAAACACAAGCTGAAGCAAGTTTTGTTTGAAAACAGTCAAACAAAGACAAGCGTGTATATACAAAAGTACATATGTACAAGTCAAAATATTAAAACTGATCTTCAGAGCCAGACCTCGATCCTATCAAATCAACATCTCTGATCACAGTAAAGATCTCATCTGGAAAGCAGCTACCCACGATCTTCACATCATTTAAACAATCAAAAGGGCTGAGTATATAAATATACTCAGTAAGTGATAATTAGATTGTAAAAAAATGAATTGCAGGCAAATTTTGTAACAACACGGGGGTCGTGCTCATGAATACAGGGTCGTGCTCATGTACAATTTCCAACCGGCACGTCATGTAACGCTTGAAAATTTTGATAAATATAATAGATTGTAATAAATATACAAAAATGTACATAATTTTTTTGCGAATTAAATTAAATAATAATTCAGTGAAAATGGATGAGAGTTAGTGGAAAATAAAAATCGGAGGCTGTTGAGTCAACAGAGAAAGAGAAACACGAAGGAACGGTGAATCAATAGTAGCCAGGAGTAAAAGCATCCAAAATTGAACATTTTATATATAACCTTTCTTCCTCTCTCTATACACTTCACCATACACCTTCTCTCTCTTTCCTTATTTCCTTTCCAAAGCTAAAAACCCTAACTAGCTTATTTCCTACGAAACCCTAGTGTCTGGGAGATTTGGAATCGATCGAGGATCGAATTTCGATAAGAATTTCTTACGTGATTTGTTCAATCCCATTTTTTTATAGAAACCCTAGTTTCCGGCCTTAAATTTCTTTCGTTTAAGCTCCGATTTGAGCAAGTAATGGCTCGTTGGAAAGATGAACATGTGTGCTATCTGTTGGTAACTATTTTAAGTGTTTAAATGTGTTTTTAGTGGCTGAAATTGAAGTTTGAAAGTCACTTGTGAATAGTGACGGGTTTGGGTTTCTTAACCCTAGGTGTAATTCTGAGATCTGTTGTTCAGGTAAGAATCCTTGTACCCTATTGAGGTTGTTTTGATCGTCAATTTAATTTGGTGTTAATTGATGAGAGAGATTGTAATAAGGGTAGGAAAAGTCTAGGGTTTTGGATGGAAGATTATAGGAAATTGAGTTTAGTGATGGTGTAGGATGGTAGAAATCATAAAAACGTACTATAATAAATCTGTTAGGAACTTTAATGATGGTTGGTGGAATGAGGGGAAAAGGAATTAGGTTAAGGTAGTTAAAAGACATTAATGGGGGGGAAGAGGAAAGATAGTGAAAAAGGAGTATTTAAGTGTATAAGCAGATAGGCATCATTAAATTATTGTCTTTCGTAGTGACATGTATATATAATTAAATTTGCTGGGTAAGCAACATGAATGCAATATTCCTTGTTTGTATGCTTTGTGTTTGTCGAATGCTAGAATTGATTGTATATAATTTGATCGTTATGTAGATTGCTGGTGTGGGTGTTGAGGAGTATGCATAATGTGTTGTAAATGATCGTTGCTCGTATGATTGATGATGATATACCTAACGTGATGGTTAGGTATAAAGCTTGTGCGATTTGTATGGATTTGGTATGAATGTTGTTATTTGACATGTCATATGTGAAAGAATGGGTAATTTTTCATGTTGTTGGTTATGTTTATGATTTGGTAAATTCATGTTGGATATGCATTATTTGAATATGATAGTGATGCATGATTTGGTCATATGAGTATTGCCATGACATTCATGCATGTGGAGCTTTTAAGAGGTATAAATGAGTGTTAATGACAGCTCTTTGTGAGCAATGGATTTGAGGGAGTGGTTATGGCTCTTAGGAGCATAAATTGCGGTAGTATATAAAACATACTTTACCGTGGCACAGTGGAAGTCTCGGTTCACTTTTTAGTGTTTGAGCGTGTCAGGCCAAGTCAGGGTGTTATTCAGGCCAAGTAAGGGCGTAAAAATCTATGGTCCATAGTAATTTATAACCACATACTCCCGACCAACAAGGCCCGTTTGCAAAAGTCAAAAGAAATGGCCAAGTAAGAGCATAATTTGAAAAGTAGAGTCTAATATCATGAGGGTTGCATTGACATGCATTATAAGTCATACATTTACAATCAATAAGCCAAATGCAATGTGATCGCATGATTGGATGCCATGTTTTGAATATTGAATGATGACTTTGTTATGTTTGGGCAATATGCTATAAATGTATGTGCATATGAATGTTTCTATGTTTTTATGTGATTTTTAAGTGAATGTGCTTGGAAGTGGTTCCATGATTGGTATGTTGTGAAAATGATGAGCTTATTATAGTGAGGAATTTGAATGTAGATGGGCTATGTTTTTGTGAAATGTGTGAGTGAATGTGATTACATAAGGTTAAATGAATGTAAGTTGAAGTGCATGTAAATTTGAAATGCAATTGATGATGTATTTTGGCTAAAAATGTGAATGAGGATGCAAATTGATGTTGTGATGTGTTTAGGATTTTGTATGGTTTGTTTTGTGAGTTTTATGCAGGTGACCAGAGATTCAAACGTGGTGGCAGCTAAGTACGCGCAGTCGCTGTGACCACGCGTACTTCAGCTACGACCACGCATCTATTGGTACCTAGACCATGCGTGGTGGCAGCAACAATGCATACTCGGCCACCACTGCGCGTAGTTCAGGCTGATCACGCGTAGATCGTTGAGTTTCGAATTTTGGTCATTGCTTATATGTGGTTATGGTTTGAAAGGCATTTCTGTTTGAATGTTCAATTGCAGTGAGGTTGTCTGACGTTGTGAAATCGACTATGATGTTGTGTTTGTTATTGATTGATTATGAATTATTGAATGTAATGTGGAATGTTGTTCATTTGTTAAGTGTTGCTTGCTGAGTCTCGTGACTCACTGCGTTTTATGCCTTCCGTGTGGGTAGGGACTTGAGGGGAAATTCATTTTGATACGAGAAGGGTAGAGACTGCTTGAATCTGACTCTGACTTTAGAGTTCGAGGAACCAAGGTGGGCTGTGCACGGAGATTAGTTATGTTTTGACATACTTCATATTATCTTTTGTTAGGGTTATAAGTGAAATGGAAATCGAATAGATTCCTTTTCTCTCATAACCTCAAACATTTTGTACCTTGGTTATATTTTGGAAAACCATCCTTTTCAAATATTGTAAAGATATATTTCTATTAATGAATGTATTTTTATTTCCTCCAAATTTGTGTTCATTACTTATTATTTTCAAACAATATGACGTCTCAATTTGATTATCATCTTGTAAGAAATAATATAACAACATAAGACAATAGTTGACTTTTAGTGTCACACGTCATTCCTCTTTGAACACTTGTCGTGCTCAATCTCACTATTTACAGACAACACGACTCATTCTATGTTGAGCACAATGTCGTGATCACATCTTTTTCCAGATAATCCAGTAACTCGAGGCTTGATGATCAAATTGGCCTACAGCACGAGGGCTTGCTGAGCTTTGGAAGTGCCCATTTGCTTTCTGTTTTAAGGTAAGTTAGCACACAACAATTTATACCATAGTTCCTTTGTTTATATAGGCCATTTCCTTGCTAAATTCATATAGAATTACATCCATTCTACCCATAACACATCAGACTCCTAAATATGGTATTCAAAGTACAAAACATCTATCACATAGCCATTTACAGACAAATTCCATCTCACACACATAGTAACTTCAATATAGCACACAACAATATCAAGATGACACAGATCATTATCCACACTAGATAACACACATCAATCACGAACCACACACGTTATATATCACACAGATATCCATAACATGGCATTATACATAGATAAATGCAAATGTATAAAATGCCAAATGCAAATCCACACAGGATGTCCCCGGGTTTTTGTCCACCATAGCACACAGTAGTGGAAATCCTCTATCACACACAGCAGAGGAATGACACATAGCCTAAGCACACAAATCTGAGCATATAGCTCGTAAATACAAACAAGACACAGAACGTCCAGGACAGTACACAACATGTCCTTATCCACACAAGAATCATAGCCACACAGGCATCGTGTCATACAAATGATATGCAACACATTTAAATGTATAAATTACATTCATGTAACCGCAGACAACATCATATCATGTTTTCTATTGAATCATTCATAGTAGACAGTAAATGAACATAGAAAACATGTAATCATCGCACACAGAGTAATATCATATTTCATATAGGAAAAACAATGATCACATAAATTATAAAGAACAAAGCAAGCAAGATACAATCCTAAGATCATTCAGTTTCGTCCATTTACATTCTAACCAGTATGAATTAATCATAAAAATGTAAGCATAATCGTAAGAACACTTACAAACCCCTCACAAAATCACTTACTAATATAATCAAAAGCATAAACAACTTACCACGACGATATACAAAGTCAGCTCTAGGCTCAACTTCGATCCAAACGTCGTACAAATCCTCATGTACAAAATTAACCATTTAAAGGCTATTAAATTCACATATCCTTACTAATTTCATACCTAATAAACATTCAATACAGCTCTATTCCAATTCAAACCAGTTCCCAAAACCTTTCCAAACTAACCAACTTCCTTTACTTCAATTAATCATGATGCCACATAAGCTAAATCATTAGGAGAAGTGTAATTAGCTACAAATCAACTAACACTTTCTTCCTACTCAATTCAATCTTAACTATAACGCCGCAAAAATGTTTCCAAAAGTCGGCTAGCAAATAGAACTTGAATCGTGCAAAAACTGTGAAAGTTTGATGTTCCAATGGCTGGGAACAACAACAGGAAATGGCTAGGAGGTCGTTTCCCAAGGCCATTCAGCTGCGAAAAGCCACATGGAATGGTCAAAAGGTCGTTCCCATGGCTGTTCAGCTAAGAACGATCGCATGGAATGGTCAGAGTTCGTTTCCCATGGCCGTTCTGGCTGCAGAATGGTAATAAAAATGCGTGTTTGTAAAAAGAAGAGAGGGAAAAACCATATACTCAAGCGCCTCCCATCATTTCCTCTCGACCCCAAGCTCGAAAATCACCTGTCCAACCCTTCCAAACATCAAAATCTTGCCCTCCACACATAAAAACTCCTACATTTTGGTAAGGAAACGGAATCTACACAAGCCTTAGCATTTTCTACTGTTTTCTGGCGAGGTAAGCTCTTGAACCCTATAAATTTCTGAGTGCAATAGGAGCTGTTAGTGGGGTTTTGTGGGTTTTGTAAAGTGTTTGTAATGATTAAGGAATGTAGGCTCATTTTTTTAGAATGGTAGAAGTTTTGTAATTTTTAGGGTTAGGAAATTGGGGGTTTATGGGGGAAAGGTATTGGCAAGTTGAAATTGAGTTTGAAATTGAGTGTAGAGAGTAAAATGAGGCTTGTTTGTGTAGGGGATAGTGTTTGGGACGTTGGAGCGAGGTTGAGTCGATATTGGTTACGCAAATTTCAATGTAAGTGCATTTTTTTACACTTACTTTAGGAGGTTGTGCCTCTATATGGTAAATGGTAATTGTAAACATTCTTAAAATTTCTAATTATAATTGTATGATTAATTGAACTAAGATTGAGAGTGGAAAAAATGTTCTAGGAAGCATATTAGTGTGATAAATGTAAAGATATATGTTAAAGAATTGTTTTAAGAACCATTGATCGATAGTTGATTATATGATGGCCTATAGTGAATGTTAGGATTGTTACACATAAAAGAATGAATTCTGTGGTGTTGTTCTTAGGAACAAATGATTGACACTATGTGGATTTTATATGGTTTGACTAATACAAACATGGTTGACTTGATTGTTTATAAATGGAATGTATTAAGCATGCTCTTATGAACATATTGGCTTAAGGTTGATAAGATGTTGTTTTTTAATTATTTGAGGATGTAGATGCTAATGTGTACTTATGGTTGAGACACGTATTATTAAAGTGAATGTGTAACGCCCTCCATTTCTCGTTATTTTTTATTTTAAGTGAATATTTAAGTAAATATGCGAGGAAATTTTTCGCGAAAGAAAATTTATTTTTAATTGGTGGAAGAGTGTAGGATATATTGAGGATTAAAATCGGCTAAAGTTAGAGTAAACCAGGAGAGGAAAAGTCGAAAGAATGATAACTAATCGAGTCGGGGGTAAAAACGTCTTTTCTGAGTTTATATAAATATATAACCCTTCCTATCTCTTTCCTCATAACTCCAAATCCCGTTTTTCTTCTTCCCTCCCAATTTTCAAAGATTAAAAACCCTAGAATCCATTGTTTTTCATCGAAATTTGGCGTTTGGGAGTTATATATACGAAAAGGGTTTTAAATTTGGTAAGATTTCCATTATAATTACTTGAACTCACGTTTTTGTTGATGGCATGTGTCTTTAAGATGATTTTTCATTCATTTAAGCTTAGAATTGAGTGAAATTGAGTTTGTTGGATAGGTATGGATGTGTACTAACCATTAGTACTTGATTTTGAGGTTAATTATCGGTTTAGATGGTTGAAATCGAGGGTTTTGGTGGAGATGTCAAAAGTGACGAAAATCTAAATTGTTAACCTAAGTTTGGTTTTACGTATGGTTGCTGAGGTTAGCTTTATCGAGCTTTATTAAGGTTAATTATATGCCCAATTTGATTGGGTAATTTTTGTGGTGAAATTGATTTTGGATTAAAGAAAAAGGGTATAAAAGTTTGTAAAGGAAGTGGAAGGAAATGAAGTGTAGGGTTTGTGTTGAATGAATTGCATTGTGGAATTATATCGGAAAATGATGTTTAAGTGAGTTAAGGATGAATTTTAATAAGGGAACGATGAGATTAAATGAAGGTTAGTTGGAATTAATTATAAAGGGAAGTGAAATGATAGAGAAAATGTGTTAAAGACATAT
>CANYCX010113800.1:0-10885 GCA_948193385.1 Breynia disticha f. nivosa
TATAATTGGCTAAAATTGTAATATGTTAACATTAAATTAACATAATAATAATAACAATTTAAAATATATCCAAAAATTCAATAAACAAACATTTAGTGACAAAACTCAAAAGTGAATCTTAAAAAGGTCCACTGGGGGTAATTATTTCTATTTCTTTGCACTTACGGAGGTTTTTTTTTTGGGGAAAAGGACATACCACCTAAACAATTTCCTCGAATATCATAATCTCTAAACTTATCCCTAATACAACACTATATAAAATATTGCCACTAAACATCATTCCTCTCTCTTATTCTCTAATAATCATCGTCTACTTTTTTATTTACAAAAATCAAACCAAACACCTAAAACTTCATTGTTCTCTTTGTTCTCCTACTTGCAATTACTAACTTTCAGTCATGATTGTTTAATTTCGATGTAATATCTTACAATTATAAGATAAGGTTATGTTGGTTTGGGATTTTGATGCATGTGGAGACTTTAGCCACAGAATGGGTGCAAATCGTCCAATTTATGTGGAAACTTTAGCCATGCGAGGCACTATTGAGGACCAAATGGTGGAGTTCCTACAGGACACTATGTGCGTAAAAGAATGTCAAGAGGAGAGTTCAGAAAACTTCATCACGATGAGGCAGTTGGAAGCTCTCTAAACCGAAGGTGCATTTGACTGCCAATTTTTATGAGCAGGATTTGAGTATTAAGCACTTAGATAGTGACATTGTTATTCACTTCTCGGTCTTTGATGCTGTTTACAAGTTTCTACGGGATAAACAAAGAGGAACAAACATTTGGGAGCAAAAAAAATAGTGAAAGAACAATTAGATGTTTTATCTTCGTATTTTCGTACATATATTGTGGAGAAGACTGATGTTCAACCGAGATGAGGAAAGAAAAATTACTCGATCGAGTCTCACTATTCTGAATGTTGTTTCAATCATTTGATAGATTTTATTATGTTAATTTATTATGTTATTGAGATACAATTTACTGATTATAAATTATAGGTTAATAAATTTTTTTTTGCGTTTGGAGTTTATATTAATTTCTCATATGGTAATTGATTACATAGGTTCATTGTATTTAGTGAGAAAGCATTGCAATCTCTACTGTGATGGAAATTAATAGTATATTTATGTTTGTAGATTGAAAAAGGTATTGTTTGTGAATATGTTGTGGATAATCGGTAACTAAAGTCTATATATGATGACGGCTAGGATTTTTAGTGATACACTAAAGTTGTACGTGTGGATATTTTATAGATGTGTTGTGAATATTTATTATATGTATGGATGCTTTGTGGTATGTTGTGGATATTTATAAAAAATTAATGTTCACAACATATCCACAACGCATCCACAAAATGATTAATGCCTGGATATTTTTTGGATATGTTGTAGACATTTATAAAAAAATTAATGTCTATAACATATCCATAACGCATAAAAAAATGATCAATGTGAGGATGCTTTGTAGATATATTTTGGACATTTATAAAAAATTAATATCCACAATATATCTACGACGCATCTACAAATTGATTAATGTATGGATGTTTTGTAGATATGCTGTGGATCGTGATATTTGTGGAATAAGTTTGAAGAGGTAGCATATGATGGTATAGGTTTCAAAAAGTGTTATTTATGAAAAAGTCAAACTTTAAGGTGAAATGTGGTGACCATATCCCGTTTTCTTCAGTACCAAGTATTTATGATTGAGGCTGAACATGATAGGTTGGACAGCGGTTCAATCCCCTATAATGCCACTTAGGAGGGGATTGAAACTTAACCACCCTGAACCGAATTAATCTCGGCCCAGTAGGTCGAGATACTGCGGCTCAGACAAAAAAAAATAGAGGTTTTCTTGAGTCCTGAAGTTAAAGGAACTTGAACCATTGCTGATGTAATAAGCCTATCTCCAAGAATAAATTCTCGCTGGAATTCTTGAATTATAATGCCTTAATTGTACTGCTTAGATTCTTCACATGTTATGGCTTCTTGTAACTACAAAAATAACTTGGTAGTTAGACAGTGAAAATGCTAGTAAGATTAAATTAACATTACATGGTTTGTCATCCTCAGGCAGAATTAAAAAGAAAATATATGTTCAACACAAGAAAAGACCACCAAATACCCTTACTATATACGGTGGTATTATTGCAAACTACTTCTGACAATGTAGATGATTATACACTACAAATTTTAATGCCTAATTCTCTCAATCAAAATCTAAAATTCATCTTTGTTAAAAAAAAATCTAAAATTTACCATATTTCAATGGTCTTCCATCTCAATGAAAATATGCAATCTTATTTCATGGAGATTATTTCTGGGTGTCATATAGGAAGAGAATGAAAACTAAAGCACACAAATTAATCTTGAAAGCATAACCATATAAGCCATGCCATGTACAAATAATAAACCTTCATTATGGAAAAACAAGGAATTTCAACAAAGTAGCAGGCAAGCATTCAATTGAAAGTAAATGAGAAAATTGTACTCAAAGCGGTGACTGAAAGGTTTTCCAATGGTTGTCACCACAATCACCTGTAGCACCTTGTTTTCTCCACAAATTGTTTGTAAATACCTTGGCAGCTTGAAACAATCCTCATGTGTAGGAATGACAATGGGTCGGGTCAGGGTCTGATTATGGCCTTTCCGTCCCCGCTCCTTAAAAAATTTTCATTCTCCGTTCCCGCTTCCGTAACTCATCGGGTTACAAAATTAATATCCCATCTCCACCCCGTTGATCCCCGCCCTGCCCCGTCCCGTCATTTAATTATATAATTTTTTTATTTAAAAAATATATATTTTTTTATAGTTATAATAGTCTAAAATATGTAATTTATAGTATAATCAATATTTAATTTAAAAATAAAGTATAAATGCTTAGATTATACTTTTTGTAATAAAATATCTGAATAAAATATAATAAATTTTATACCGTATTATATTATATTATATATATTACATTTTTTTATATATGTTTTTATAGTGGGACGGATTAGGGGTGGGAAATGGGGCAGGTGTAGTAAATACCAACTCTGTCCCATCCATTTTTTTTAATTTTGGGTTGCCCTATGCCATGCCCTGTTCCCCGTCAAATGTTAAAAAACTCACTCCATTCGGATTGGATCGGGTTGAGTCCATACGGGTATGGATTTTATTGTCATCCCTCTTGAAAAATATATATTATTAAAATAAAATTGATTAGAAGATTTAAATATAGTTACCCTTGTGGTTTCTTTTGTTTTCGTGCCAACAATACCTTACAATTAGTCCTACAGCTGTCATCACAATAACAACAATGCTTATGGCTATTATCTTGCCATCCACACACTCGTGCCATAATAAAATCTTTATATCTTGTCAGCCATATGCTTTTAGAAGATATAAAGATTTTAGAAACAAAGCAATTTTTACATTTTCATAAGACAATTTAAAGTGTGAATGAACTTCCTTACCCAACAAAAATGTTAATAAGAAATTTAATTCCTAATTTTGAAGCAAATACTCGAACATATAGTTTTTAGGTATCTATATCATGTTCTTCAGTGGGCATTTGTTTAATATCAATCAACTCTTGGAACTAAATCGCACAATCACTACCTCCATTATCAAGAGTTGAATATGCACTGTAAGAACAGTTCTCCAAGCATTTAGCCCTGCATTGCTTCAGAATCATAGTTTTATTCACTAAAGTAAATGTAATATCTGACAATTTCAATCCTACCAACATACTAAATCTATCTTTATGGTAGTACAATTAGAATAAGAAGTTGTGGTGGTTACTTTACCTTCATCTGTCTTAAACTCAAAGAGCTCATTGTCATCGTCATAATCATACGCCTTCTTAAAAACACCATGCCATCTGCCAACTTCCCAATTATTTTCACTGCAAAGATTAATTAGAGAAGTGAGTAATCTATAGCTAGCTAAATAGATATAATGAAAGAGAATTTAAACTTTGACACAACTTTTACTACAACCCCTTCATTTGGGCATTCAAATCCTTCACTTTCCTTGAGAATTTTTTTAATGACCTTGTTGTCATTAGATACCTTAGAGACTGTCTTCCAGTAAACCATCTCCAATGTTATTTGGATGGTAGCATTAGGAGGAATAAACCATACGGTCCATACAAGAAACAAGATTTCCTTTCTCGCTAAAACCATCTAGAGCAATATAAACAAAATATGAGAAAAATAAGAGTGTTTCAATTGCAATTATATAAACAAGATGGGATATACATTGTGGCTTCACTATTAAAGAACTTTCTCTCTCTTCTTCACTGTCTTAACAACTTTCGACAATGTAGGGCAAAAGTGACCTGCAGATATGGAACAGTTAGAAAGGAAAAATTAAAACGCAAACCCAGATGCAAATTAAACTTAAAAGCAAACGTGTACCAACCTTCATTCGGTGAATTTTACTCCATCAGACTTCGCAACAATTGTATCATCCTCAAGCTAAGCTTCATGTTTACCTGCAGCAAACACACATCACCCATGAGAACTCAAATGGTCAAATGCTTAAAAACATCAATAACAATGAGTCAATCACTAAGAACAAAGTAGTATTTAAGCCCATAAAACTTTCCAAAAAAAACCAAACACGATTTGTGTATCGAAGACTTCACCAAGATCTTTTGGATTCTTTCATTTCTCTTCTAGAGCGAGAATCTTCTTAAATATTCCCCCATATGACCCGACATTTCAATTTGAGGAGCTCATCAAATACGAGTTCCCTGAAGACATTTTGTAGCTCCCACTCTTTTATCTTTTTCTTATATGATGCCACTTTCTCAACCCTAATTTGAATTTCAGGTTCCATGTTGATAAATGTCTATCTGCTCATGTTTACTTGAGGCTTCACAAAGGCCAGACTATTGATGAATTAGCAGAGAAGAAGAATCAGAAGAGTAGTAGAAGAGGAGTTAGAAGTGGAATAGTTTTTACAGTCTCTTTTACGGTTGAAAATGTCTAAGAGTTTTTTATTAAAAGTTAAGAATATTAAGGAGTATAATAATTAATTCAATTTAATTAAAATAAATTAAAATTACAGAAAATTAGATAAATGAAATCCAGCAATGTGGTTGATTTGGATGTTTCAATTGAAATCTTATTACCAATTAGTTTAATACTAGCTATGAAACCTGCACGATGCAGCGGAATGTCGCATATTATAATTATTTTATATAATTGATAATTTTAATAAAAATATTTAATATATAAAAAAATAAATAAGTAATTTAAGTAAATTTATTTTTTTACTTATTTTAAGTTCTCTTATGATATTTTAAATTTTAAAAAATAATTATAAAATATTTATCTAATTAGATATCATAATATCAATTACAATATTCATCCATCTCAAGTCAGTACTATTAATACTATCTAATTAAATATCACATCTTTATTATTTTAAAAATACATTAAAATAAATAATATTAAGATTTATTTATTATTACCATATTTATTTTTAAATATAAATTAAATATAAATTTTTTTATTAAATTATCTCATTAATTATAATTAATAAATAATTTTAATTTTAATTTTAATTATTAAAAAATAAGTAATATAAAATATTGACACATGTAAGTTTTTTATGACTAAAGACTATTAAAATATATATAAAAATATTCATCTACAAAATTAGATAGTTTTTCATGACAATTGAATCCACTTTTATAAATTTTAAAAGTTACCATTACTTATTATTAAACAAAATTTTATGGTTAAGATCATTCGTTAAACTAATTATTTAGCTAATTCTAAAAAATAATTTTAGTGTTAATTTTTATTCTAGAATTTAATCTTATAGACATCAATTTTTCATATTTTTATTTATTTTTTTAAATATAAATAATGCATCATATTAAGTATTTTTTAAAAGTAAAAATAAAATTAATTTATTTTATATTTATCAATTTTGATAAAAATACTCTAAATGTTCTGAACGATAGCTAAATTTTTTAATAAATAGAGGATTTTTAAAAATTTAACTAATTTATTAAATTTCACTAAAAATAATTTCTAATTTTTCATTAATTTAATTGTTATTGTATAATAAATAAAACTGAAAAAATACCTAATTTTTATTGTTGAGGCTTCTCTATGTTAAAAATTTATATCATTACAAAATATGTCATAAACTATTAATGATTTAGATTTACTAAAATAAAATAGTTTAAACTGATGCAAAATCATAATATGTATATAACTTGAATGTCATTATTTTTTATACATAAATTTGATAAATATAATACACTATTTAAGAATTCGGAAAAAAATAATATTATTCACGATAAAGTGCATTAAAAAAATTGAATAATTATTATACTTGCATATATGTTGCTATATAATGAAAATGTAATTTACTTAAAGTATACATTTTTTGCAAGTAAGACAAACATTTAATTCATGAAAAATATTTCTATTTACATTTTCTTATTGAAATTTTCAAATAACAATCTATTTATCAATAAAAAGTAATAAAATATTTTAATTTATGCTTTATTGCAAATTTTTTTAAAGAAATATATAGATATACATTTGCCTCATAAAGTAATTAATTTTTAAGTTAAAAATAATATATTATAAGACTTTTAGAAAACAAATAGAATAAATTAGTGTAGGAAAAGAGAAGGTAAAAATAATAATGAAAAATAAATTAATATTTTATAATTTATAAATTTTAGAAGGAGAAAATTTAGAGAATGTCAAAATTATAAATAAATTATAAAAATAATACATTATTTTTTTATTTAATCTTATTTATCTCCCAATTAAAAAATAAAAATTTTAAAAAAATAAATTAAAGGATGTAAAATTTCACCATTTTTTAACTTTCCAACCATCTCAAACACGTTTCTCTCACAATCATTGTCTTTGAGATCTCACCACAATAATGACCAAACCAGATCCCACCGCCTCAACTATACTCGAACCTCATTAATCCTCTCTGTCGAACTTTTAGTACATGTAATTCGTTTCCCTTGTCAAAAGGTTCAGATTCATCAGACCTAGATTCATCAGACTTATATTTTTAATCGATTCTAAAAAATTATTGATAAAATTGTGTAAATGTGCAGGATTTTTGTCCAAAAATAGTAGAGCATTGGATCTATGAAAGCAATTTAGGCTTGTTTGGGTTTGAAAGAAATCGCGTAGGATAGAGTTTTAGGTTTTCTGTTTTTTATTTTCTTCGTACTCTGTGATAGGTTAAAGCAGCTTGGAAAACTGGATGTGGGAGGCCTCTTGGTGTTATTGGTCTATTGTTTACTTGAGAATTGACTAGTCAGGTACACGAGCCGAGATAATTATTCTTATTTTAGACTCTCTATTTAATATAGTAGTAATTTAAAGTTATTATTTTGAAGGTTTATGATGAATTTAAAGTTTATGGTGGTTCGTAATTTTGTTGTTTGGATGGAGGAGCTTCTTACAACTGTCAAGAGTCTAGATTGAAGAGGGGAATTGATATTGTTGTTCGAATATTGGGTCGTATTAATGTAGTTGTTTATTAGTAAAATTTTTTTGTTAGTCTTGAAATCCTCATTTTATGACTTCATCCTGAGATTTTTAGTTTTGTTGAAACTTTGTTAAGGATCACATTGAGAGGAACAATCTTAATTTAAGTTTGCTAAAGTTTCGAGATCTTGATGAAATGCTGAGGATGGGCTTTATGGAGGATGTTGGAGTCATTCTTGGTATGTATCTCGCATGAAATCTTAAGGAAGTAGACCTGTGCTTAAATTTTCTTGTTCAAGTAGAATCTGTGACTTTTTAACAATGACAGTTGATATTATATAATTAGTAAAGTAAAAACTTTGTTAAAGGTGAGTCATAGTAGTCACTTTTTTCATTTAAAAATCTTTGCATGGAAAGTAGAGGATATTACCAAAGTTCGTATACTTCTCTCTAGTGCCACCTTGATAAATCGAGTGATACATGTCCAGTGTCCTGACCATAATTTCTTATCATAATATTCCATTTTTAATCAAATTTTGGAATTTGCTGCATCTACTGCTATCACACTGACTTTTTTTCATTTACAGATTTATAAAAAGTTTCTTAGACCTAGTAAAGAGGCCATTGATCTTGTTGGTAATGAGAAAAAGAAATCGAGTATTGATGTCAAGCACATTGCTCTTCTTTGTATCAGTGCAACCAGTTATCAGATTATTTCTGATGTCATTGATTGCTATAGCAGGTTAGTGACTCTTACTATTGTTCATTAATGTGCATTGATTGACATGCTGAAAGTCTGTGATTTCACGTTTCTTGAGCCCGGAAAACCTATTTTCACTCTATTATAATAAGCACTTTAAATTGTTCTCTATTCTTTATTGAAATCTTTGGCCTTATCATTAATTTACTTGAAAATATTACCAAGCCTAATATTTAACTTGATTTATAGATTAATTTACTTTCAAAGTTGGCCATCTAATGATTACCTAAATGTCATAGCAATGTCAAATTGTGTCAGTTCAATATTTAAGAGACCAAGATGTATAACTATATCATATTGGGGAAAAATAGAAAGAATGAGGTTTGACTATTAACTTGGCTATCAATGAAATGCCGACTACATTGAACTTCTTAATCATCAAAAAGAATAATTTTCAGGATAATAAATCAGAGAGGCTGCATTTTAAGCTAATGTTTAAGAGGAAAGATCTATACTGCTAAGCTTACTACCATAGAAATTTACTATTCTGAGTTAATAAAACTTTGTTTCTATTATGAGTACGGGAAACGGATCGTGTCACGGGTCTATGAGTAGGTTGGGGTGTTCGTGGTTGTTTGGAAAGAGATCGATGGGGCGCAATGATGAAGGTGTGGAGCTCAAACGAGGAGCTAGCCTACTCGGAAGCTCGTGAGAGAGAGCTATCTATCTCAAGTTATCTCAAGTTTTGTTTTAAGTGCTACTTTATTTCTTCGGCATTAGCCTTTAAATAGGAGCACATAGAAGAGCCTTATGCAAAACTTCTAATGACTCTAGGACTCTATATAATAACTAATTCTGACAATACTAACTAACTGTAGATAATATTGAAATACTAAAAGATAATACTAACAGATAATAGTTGTTGTCTTTACGTTGAGCCTGATGACCTGTCCTTCTTCTTCCTTGAATATTGCTTTCCAGTATAGGAGTCCATGACATTACCCTCCCTTTCCAGTTTGAGCTTGTCCTCAAGCTCGAATTGAGGAAAACGGGTGTGGAACTCGCGCAAGTCTTCCCAGGTGGCTTCGGTAATCAGCTTTCCTTGCCACTGAACCAAGAGTTCCCAACATCCCCGATTGAGCCGTGAGCTTCGAACTTGCATAGGACGGGGAATAGCTTGACCCTCTAATATGTCCGGGAGGGCGTCGACTTGTGGAGGATGCTCGCCATAAATTGGTTTGAGCTTAGAGACATGGAAGACATTGTGAATTTTAGAACCGGGGGGTAGTTCCAAGCGATATGCGACCGTGTCGATCTTTCCCAAAACATTGAAGCGCCCATAGTGCTTAGGGGACAGCTTGTGTGTTTTGACTTGGGAGGCTGAAAATTGCTTGTGGGGCTGGAGTTTAAGCCAAACAAAGTCTCCTTCCATGAACTGTAGCTCGCGGTGCTCCCCATCATATTGTTTCTTCATTTTTGCTTTAGCCTATAGGAGTTTGGACCGCGCCTCTTGGAGCATGTGGTCTCTGTCGACCAAGGCTTGATCAACTACATCCACTTTGGATGAGAGGGGAACATAAGATAAGAGTGTCAGGGGGGTCTCTACCATACATTAGACGAAAGGGAGTTGAATGAAGGGCTGTATGGTATGACGTGTTATAACAATATTCTGTCCATGCTATCCATCGAACCCAATCGGTTGGGTGATTGCCACCCAAACATCGCAAGTACATTTTAATGGTACGATTAATACTTCCGTCTGTCTGTTGCTTTAAGGGTGGTATGCCGACGATAAAGACAACTCCGTGCCACTTAGACGAAACAATTCTGACCAGAAGCGACTAGTGAAGATCGGGTCACGATCACTTACTATGGATTCTGGAAGTCCGTGAAGGCGGAAGACATGCTCGAAGAAGGCATGGGCCACTGTGACCACCGTGTATGGGTGGCTGAGAGGAATAAAATGTGCTGCTTTGGAGAACCGGTCAACGACGACGAACAAGACCATCTTTCCTTTAGACCGGGGGAGTCCATCGATGAAATCCATGGAAATGGCTGCCTAGATTTGTTCAGGAATGCCTAAGGGCTGTAGTAAGCCTGCAGGGTGAAGCTGTTCTGCTTTGTTTTGTTGGAAAATGGGGCAGCTTTTGATGTATGCTTGGGTAGTGCCACGCATCCCAGGTTAATAAAACATTTGGCGCAACCTGGTGACAGTCTTTTGGAACCCCTTGTGAGTGGAGTTGTGGATGTGAGACTGTGACGCCCAAATTAGAATTATTACCTTTGGTATTTATTTTTATTTTATTACAAGATAACAATTTAAATTTTGAACATCAAAGTTTTAAAAATAGTTTTCGAAATATTTAATACCCGTTCACACATATAAAATTTTTATACAGTCATCCTTCATAATTAATCACACATTTAGAAATTCAAATACATTTCCAAAATACACACAAAAGCAGGAGAGAGAAAATAATTCCGCACACCGCCCACCTTAGTCTGATGCTGGAGTCAAAATCCAAGTCGGCGTACTTTTTGTTCCTAAAATTTAACTTTCCTGCCAATGTTGAATATGGCAGGGCGTAACCGTGAGTTTTAAAACCCCGTAAATAACACATACCAGAATGGACAACCATCCACAATTTAAATTAATATAATAAAATACAAAATAGACAAAACCAAGTGTATAGAAAATAACATGTCAATATATA
>CANYCX010113861.1:0-24663 GCA_948193385.1 Breynia disticha f. nivosa
GCAAGCCGAACCACTCTAAATCTTGTGTTCATCTTCTCTTTCTCTCTTGCTCATTTTAATTCCGCAAAAACGTTCAAAAATCTGTAATCTTACAACCTCTATTCAATCCCCCCCTTTCTAGAGGTTGCTGGGACTCTACAATTGACACACCCCAATCCATCATGGCACAATCCAAGCATTATTGCACGCCCTAATCCTTAATTTTGGCACGGATTGTGCTAATGGCATGCCCCATGCTATCAACAACCCCAATGACACGCCCTTTCTCCTTTTAAACCTTACATTTAAACATGCTATCAACCCTTAATCATCTCACATTAAACCTCAAATGTTCATTCATTTATCATATAACGTATCAATCTAATTAATCCTTTTAATTATTTCTTAATCTAAATACTTAAGGTTGAGGATATTACAAGAGATAACCACCTATTGGTTATTTTTGTAGAAGAGAAGTGTCTCTTCTCTTCTTTTCTTTTTGTTAGAAGAATGGTATAAATGTGGAATGTGGGAGAAATTGTATATTTATAGAGTGGAGGTACCTATTGGTGAATAGATATCTTTTCACTCACAATTATACTTTAGTCCCTAAACTAAAAGTGTTTCTAATTTAATTCTTCAACCAAATAAATCATAATTAAGTCCCTAACTTAATTAATTTTATTTGACAACTCAAACGTCATGGGCGGATTATCCTTTCATCTCCCACGCGCACATGACGATTGCGAGTACAGATTATCTCTTCAGGGATCGATTTTCATTTTATGTAATGTGAGCGCGTAACCTTCAACGAAATAGAAGATTACTTGCTATTTTCTATTTTTGGCTAAACGTGATTATTCCCTTGATTACTTTCGTAATATCACTGATTTTGACTCGTTTTGATCCCACGAAATCTTGACATAAACACTAATTACATATCTTGTAAGAACTAGTGATTAACCAGATTAATCAAATTTCCACAAGAACACAGTAATTCGGGCCTTGTGTCATACGAACTCGAGTGATATCTTCAGAAATAATCTTCCTCCTTTATTATCGATCCACCATATGTCATAGCATCTAACCAAAGAGTCAACGTTTTCCCACTCGTAGTTAGTGCAGCCTATTTGTACAACTAATTAAATCAAACACTATGACACATGCTTGACAATAATATCAAAGTAAAAAGGGAACATGTAGAAATCCTCTTGATTGCTATTGGGTCTCACATAAGGAAAATTGAGATCAATTTCAATTTAATTGTTTTCCATCTCTTGGTCGGCTTATACACACTATACTTAATAGTGTTGTGATGTATTCTCAACTTACGCACGCATGTTTATAAAATTACATCCCACGAAAGTTTCGATCTTTAGTGCACAGAGCACCTTCCCTCAGTTAACTTTTTAGCCTTTTCTAAAACTGTGCTTCCGATATTTGACAGAACTTAAATACTAGACTAGCTTACCATAGAATTTGCATTTATAAATTCACATTCTCAAATTTATAAATTACATGACCCAACGTATCACGACTATTCATCGATACAATTTCTAAGCAGTATTTAGTTATTGTATGTTTTCTCAATAACTACCTAATCTTGGCATTCTATCTACAAAGACAGAACCCAAGTAACACGCCCATGTGAGTAGGCTACTTCTGCCAACATGCTCTAAAAAACTATACACAATAGTCTTACGTATAATGTTATATGACACAGCTATATGACACACAAACATTTGCCACTTCACCAATTCTCAAGAAAACCAATTTATTTTTGCCACTATCTTCTGAGACCGTCATCTATCTTCGAGATAGTTGGACTATAGATAGTACACAAAATCTGTCTTTCCAAAACTCCTCTTCGTATAACAGTTCTAACTATTCATACATGGAAAACTTGCTTTCTTAGTTCATACCCTATTGGTTTATGTAAGAACCAAGCAACACCATTTCCACTTGTAGATCCTCCAACAATGTTATACAAACATTTTAGCATTTCACAAGTATCTTCCATACTACTCACACTAATTCTGCTCACGGATTAGTTTTGTCTTCTTCTAGCTAATACTCCTTTTAGCATGGTAGAACCATCTCTTGTACAAAACAAGTCTCAAACTTGTATCACAAGTCACTCTCTTGTACTCAATAAGATTCTTGCTTGTTAAACAAGTTGCACTCTCGTACTAAACAAGACGTACTATATGTGGACTTACATAGAGTATGCCACTTAATTGTTTTTCTCTATATAATCAAATATGGATACAAAACTCATTATCAATACTAACTAATTCTTGATAATAGTTACTTGAAAACTCCTTTTCAAAGTTAACTCATAAATTATTCTTAACGAGCTATATCACCTAATTCTAGCCACACGTGTATTACTAATATACACAGACAATAATAACTAGAATTCACCTCAATCCATTTCTAGCTTACAAATTTTAAACACTCTTATGTTGTAATTTTGCATTGTGAGACACATTCTCATAATTTAAATTTCTCTTCGAGATTTATGAGTCTAAAAATTAGATTAGTCCTCTTGACTAAATCCATTCAAGGTAAATTTCACAATAAGTGAAATAGTTTCACAACTTCTTTTCAAATTTGTTGCACACATCCACTTATGATTATTAATGCTCTCATTAACCCTACCGCATTAGATTTCGTATCTAACATGATCCCAATATTATTTTAGCACATAACTAAAAACTAAAAAAATAATATCATTTTGATCTCATTGCTTTGGTTAGATCAACCAGTACTCAACTTTCTTTTGAAACAACATATGTCACTCACATTCTTATTGTTTAAATCCAATAACCTAGGAAAATTGGATGAGATAGCTTCGACAGCTTATTCTTGACAAATGGAGTTACTAAAAGAATCACAAACAATTCAACACTTAATTGTTGTTTGAAGACTCTTTTGACTACTCATTTCCAAAATTTAAAGACATGTCACCAAGACATTATCTTTATATTTGGAACACTCCTACTGGGATTAAGCTTCAAGACTCTCACTGAAGTTAAGAAACTACTAAGATTAAGTTCAAAAATCTAAAATTATCGAATTCAAAACTTAAAAAATTTTAACACAAGTAAAGAACACCTAGCTCCTACTGAAAATAACATACACTAAAGTCAAGATTAGGACCATTCGCACTTAAAGAAGATGTGGTTACAATGCTTAATTATAACCATAAATATTGCTAAATACTTTACACATTAATTCTTTTTCTTCCTTCAAAATTCTCCCACACGAATGGACTAATCATGAAGGAAAAATAGCCCTAAAATTTCATATAAACATGGACACATCCATTTTATTCCAATTTATAAATCTATTCATGAAGAATTGATTACCTATGCTTGTTACTAACACTCATTGATACAAGTCTACTCATATCATCCAATGAGAATATATGTCCTCATGACACAATTCAGTATCTTACTAAAAGCACTATACGTATTATTTTAGTCTTCTATGATTAAAATCTATGTGTTCATTGGAAATTACTTCTCATGAACAAATGTAGTTATGTCATTCTTATGACTAAATCACAAAATTCACAAGAATCAGAAGCAAAAAACTTTGAGGGTATGTTAAAGATCATGTGGCGTGAGCCAACATATATCTTAACATGATTAAGAAGAACGATTCTTCTTTATGTCCACATAACTCGTGTTATGCAATTGGAAGTAATATCTCATATTTAAATTCATATAGTCACTTGAGCTTAGAATTTAATGAAATCCACTCACGAAGTTAATCAGTCTTAGCATCTTTGATTGAATCACATCTTGACAAACAAGATCCAAGAAGCAACTACATGCTCTCGTTCGAGTGATACGTCTTAAGCAGCTATAACTATTACGATAATAGTCATATCACAAAATGATGAATACATCAGGACTATGCCTACCCCTCAAATTCATCATCAACTAATGACAATAAAAATTAGATTACAATAAGAATTTAACTTAACTAATATTCACACTATTAGCACATCGCTATAGACATCAAACATAATTAGGCAACTCAAAACAGAAGAATTTCCTAACACCCTAACTATTAGCTAATCGTTCAAAAAAATTTAATCTAACCTCGGCTAGAGTCACATGAAATGATATTACATTAACACTAGGAATAAAAATGATGAAATTTATCTCTAACTTATTAAAGAAATTGTTGTCCACACTCAAACATAATATAAACAAAAATATTATCGTTGAAAGATCTATTAAAGACATTTTTCAATAAGTTAAGACATAAGTGTCACACTAAAGAAGATGTTAACTTTTCAAGACTCACTTGTAAAAATTAATTACTTCTTAACTCCCATTTTTCGTGTCACTCTTGATATTTTTGACTTTTCTCACTAAGATACTTCAAACACAATTTAGGACTACTTAATTCTTCAATAAGTAGGATCAAATTTTGAATTTATCATCTTCGAAAGATAAAAATAAAACAACATATTTAAACATGATACACTCCACACTTTAAAGTGTATACCCCAAAGTACAATACTTTGAGTAATCAAGGTATTTTGCTAAAACATCTTGATTCCATGTTTAAACTACACTTTAGTTTAACAAATCTCTTAATTCTTAAGAATTCCAATTCTTAAGCTTATTCTTTACCACTTGTCCTTAGTTTAAGAAAGTTCTAAACTTTCTTTTTAAGAAACTTCTCAACAAATAACGCATATATTTATCAAGTAAGGTTGTTATTCCATTTGTCTTCCACTTAGATGAACGCCCTTAATGAATAGATAGCATCTTTTAGGTGTATTTATGCGCATTAGTTATCGATTAACTAATATTACTAATTCATGAATCATATAAGCTTCTATACTTTTATACATAACCCTTGTGTTCAAGTATCAAATGTATAAGCCAAAAGACCTCGATCCATCGATCCATTAAATTTGATACTGATATGATTCTTAGTAATCTCACTTATCATTTATTCACAAAGAATAATGATGCACACAATGAAATCATCTTATTCCACTTTGCATAAATCCAAAATTTTGTTGAGTATATAGTACTTCCTTGAATTTTGACTCTCAAAATCAAGGTGTAAAAAACACGTACTTTCTGATCGTGTTTCTAACCTATGCGATTAATGCTACTTAAGTATAATGCGTGATTACGTTTATCTCAATATTAACCGACTTTAGGAGTAGTAAATAGTGAATAATTATTACACAAATACATAAATAATACTATATAATTTATTGCTTTCGAAATAAGGAATTTTAGCATTATACTAAATTTACTATTGATACATTAAATTTTAAACTAGTGTTTGGTTAAACAAGCTCTACACACAATGTGTTAGAACCACAGATTTATTTGGGCTAATACATTCACTAGACCAAAATTTAACTATTAATAGTAAATTCCATTTTAGTTTTATTTTCTAAGTTATTATAACTTAGTCAACTTATGTTCATTACGTGATAAATTAAAATTACAAAAATTTTATTTATCTAGAAATGCAACATTTCTAATAAATTGTACTAAACAATTTATACGTTGAAATAACATTTAAACTAATTAAACATTAATAATGAACATTGAACTAAAATTCTAATACCCAACAAATGGTATTTTCGACTTATTTCACGTTAAGTCCTCCAATACCAAACAAATGGTATCATCAACTTATTACACGATAAGTACGTCCACAAAGGCACGTATGCACATGAACTTCGCAATATAATTTCAAAAATTAATATATAATCATTGTGGAAAATTCTATATAACCCAATTACACTTAAATCGAGACCATAATTAATACTATATTAATTATTATAAGTAATTCTCACTACTTAAATAATTCTTGATTTACTAAAATTTTACCTCGATGAATATACTCAATATTCAAGTGTCCACAAAATTTTAGATTAAATCCCACAAACATACCCACTATGATTTTAATTAAGACTAACTTAATTAGTAAAAGTAATTCTTATTACTTAAAATCTTGTCAAATCATTAAAATGAATTTATTGATTTTCAACAAAAACAACTATCCAATTATCTAAATATGCGATTACATCTAAGTTTCATAACTTAGTATCACAACTAAATTCTGTCCTGAGTATTACTACGTTGGTCATTAAGATCATACAATGGTTCAGATATAATTTATTGGATCACATCCGATTTTGCAATATTACATTATATTTTTGCTCATTTTTGGATTTTTCCAAAACCAAAATTTAGTAAATATTTTCATGCAAAAAAATATTTTACTGCTTCCAACAATTTTGTCAAATCATACCTTTAATTAAGAAATAAAACTTCTTTCCAAGATTAATTTTTGGATTTCATCGTTGATTTTGTTAAAACACATTTTAACTTCAACAATTTAATCATTAATCTGAAAGAAAAATATTTCTTAATTTAGGATTTATCGTGAGAATTAAAAAATTCGATCTTTAAGCTCGCGGATCTCTTCGAGGACATTTAATGATTTGCATTATCTATAACAAATATAGAATAACTCTCTACTATGTAAACTAATTACATAATAAATGTCTAATACACATTACAACTGCAAAGTAATTTTATTAGAATTTATTTGACAAATTAATAATATTTACAATAATTAAAATACACAATTTTAACTGACTATTCTATAATACATATAGAATAACGTCAAAAATATAAACAAATTATATAATAAATTTTTAATATATCTTGCAAACATATTGTAATTTTATTACAATTTTATTTGACACTTAGGTACATTTAAACTAATTAAAATACTAAATTTTAATTAATTTTAAATGGAATTAATACTTATGGAATTCAAAATTTACAAAAAATATACCAAAAATTTCAGAATATTATAAATATTAAATTTATCAAAATTTGGAAAAATTTGGTCACCGAAAAACACCGTACGCGCCGACACGCACGACCAAGAGTGGATTCAGAACAGTGAACTGCGGATGGCTCTCAACCAGTCGCAGGAGGCCTACCCGCGCCACGTGTCGCGCAATGATTGGCGACATCACTGTTCACGGGCAGGTAAGGGACACAGGTCTAATCGCAGGTTTGGGTCGGGGCATAGGGTCGTGTCGTAACGACATGTCGTTTCGTTGTTTAACCGAACGCTCTGATGGTTTTCTCTTCAAACGACGCGCCGTTTCATCAAACGACAGGCGCATGGTTGTTTTGTTCAATAGATGACGTGCTGCACGACGCCCAGTTGTGACGAACAGTGGTGGTAGCACTTGTTGCTCTCGCGCCGCCTTCCAACACTGTTTCAAACTTTTATTTTTGGAATCGTACCGGCCTAAGGTTTTTCGTCTAAATTTGATGACTTGTATACAAAATAAAATTACCGAATGAACATCATTAGTACCCACAACAGTATAGAAAATTAATTCTACAATCTAAGACCCTATCGACTCTGATACCAGTGAAAGAAATCGATATGTATATATATATATATATATATATATATAAACTAATAATTAATTACAGCGGAAAATAAAACGAACGGAAACTCTAACCTGGAAGTCCGTTCAACATAGTGGAAGAGGACGATACATCGTTGAGGGTACGCTCATAACCACAAGTGCAAACGTGTCGGGATATAGGCAATGTTTCGCACCCGATCTTACACCGGAATCCCTATCACCGGAGAGAGATAACTCCCTGTTGGTTATTTCTATAGAAGAGTAGTGTCTCTTCTCTTCTCTTCCTTTTGTTGGAAGAATGGTATAAATGTGCAATGTGGAAGAAATGATATATTTATAAAGTGGAGGTACCTATTGGTGAATAGGTATCTTTCCACTCACAATTACATTTTAGTCCCTAAACTAAAAGTGTTTCTAATTTAATTCTTCAACCAAATAAATAATAATTAAGTTCCTTAACTTAATTATATTTATTCGACAACCCAAACGTCATGGGCGGAATAAATTACCCTTTCAAACATTATATCAGCTTACTAAGACATTAAAACAACAACATTAAATATGAGACATTTTGCCCAAATCTATAGAAAATTATGTCTAAAAAAAAACTTTGTTTAATAAGAAAAATAAATAGAGAAGGGTGTATCAAACTATGGATTACAATTTTTTTGTGAATATTCTAATTATTGATAGTGTATTTTGTGTTTTGTAATGTGAATATGAATTAAAATATGAAATTTATCAATATATATTATTAAATACATAAAATAAAACTAAAGAAGAGAAATCTAGATGATAGAGATAAAGAAAAGAATATTGTTGTGTAGAGAGCAACAAAAGTATATATATATATAAAAGTTATGATTGATGAATAGGATGTCTCATGTATGGAATGTAATTAAATAAAGTATAATGAGAAATGTTTAATTTGCAATTGGTTTGTAATTAGAAAAGATAATGAGTGTAATTGTGAGTGGAAGATGAAAGACCAATTTATTCCATTCATAATATTTGGGTGTGTCAAATAAATATAATTAAGTCAAGGAACTTAATTAAGCTTTATTTGATTAAAGGATTAAATTAGAAACACTTTCAGTTTAGGGGCTAAAGTGTAATTGTGAGCGAAAAGACACTTATTCACCAATAGATACCTACCATTCTATAAATATATCATTCACTCCACATTCTCATGTACATTTTCTTGCACACCAAAAGGAAGAGAAAAGACACTTCTCTTTTACACAAATAACCAATGTGTGGTTCTCTCTCTGAGTCAGTTGATTGGCACTTTCCGGTGTAGGATTGGGTGCGAAACATTACCCTATCTCAACGTTCTTACACCTGTGGATACGAGCGTATCCTTCAACGTGGTAACAATTTCTTTTCGTTGCGCTAAATGGGATTCGAGGTTAGAATTTTTGTTCATTTTATTTACCGTTTTAATTAATTTTGTGTTAATTAACTGTTATATATATGTGTCATGTATATATATATATTCGATTTCTTTCATTGTTATCAAAGCCAAATGCTTTTATTTTTTTTAGAATTAATTTTCTGAATTGTTGAGGGTATTGATGATGTTGATTTGGTAGTTTTATTTTGTATAATTATCATCAAATTAGATCGAAAACTTTAGGCTGTACGATTCCGAAAATAAAAGTTTAGAATTTGGCAAATCTGGCCACACCATTGAACTTAGAAGGTCGAAAACGTTCAAAACATATATTTCTTTTCGTCAGAACAGGCACGCGCTACCACTGGCGACTGTCGCCACTGGGCATTGCGAATGGAGTCTTCTGGTTGGACAAACGACACATGTGCCTGTCATTTGACCAAAACGTTGCGTCATTTGAGTCCGAACGATCTAGCGTTCAGTTACACAATGAAACTAAGCGTCGTTTCACCCAAGCGACAAGTCATCCAACTAGACCCGACTCGAAGATCTGACCCGACCCGACCCAAAGACCCGACAAGTCTACCTGACCAAACCCGCGAACCAACCTGACCCGCAATTTGACCCGATTGACTAAACCAACCTTTGAACAGTGTGTCAGCCAATTGTATCGTGCCACGTGGCGCGCGTGATGACGTTGTGACTGGACGAGAACCATGCGCAGTTCATTGTTCCAATCCACTCTCATCGGCTTCTGGCGATAAAAAATTTTCAACTTTTTGATAGATTTAATATTTATAATATTCTGCAATTTTTGGTATATTTTCATAAATTATTGAATTCTAGAAGTATTTATTCCATTTAAATTGATTAAATTTTGTATTTTGATTATTTTAAATGTACCTATTTGTCAAATAAAATTCTAATAAAATTACGATATGTTTGTAATAGGTATTAAAAGTTTATTATATAATTTGTTTATATTTTTGGCATAATTCTCTATTTGTTATAGAATGTTTAATTAAAATTGTGGTTGTAATACGTATTATAAATTTATTATGTAATTTGTTTACATAGTAGAAAGTCGAGTGTTGCTATATCTAGTTTGCAATTAACACGCATGACTGATTTGATACTTTACGAAGCTTAAATGTGAAGTTAGAGTTGACAGAATCAAGAGTGTTGGTTGCACAGTTGATGGTTAGACAGATGTTATTAAAAAAGATACAAGCAACACAAAAGTATGATGAAGAGTGTGTGAGAATAATTGAGTAGATTGATCAGGGGTTGGAGACTCTGTTCTAGTTGGTTGACGAGTTGTTGATGTTAGGGTCCAGGGTATGTGTACCAGGGATTGAGGGTATCAGATAGGAGATATTGGATGAAGCACATAATGCACCTTATGTTATGCATCCAGGAATGAGTAAAATGTACAATACCCTGAAACAACATTATTGGTGGCCAAACATGAAGAAAGATGTGGCTAATTTTGTATCTAGATGTCTGGTATGTCAGCAAGTGAAAGATGAACATCAAGCTCTAGTAGGAAAACTTCAGCCTTTACCTATACCAGTATGGAAGTGGGAGAGAATAACCATGAATTTTGTGATAGGTTTACCTCGAAAACAATCAGGAAAAGATGCAGCTTGGGTCATAGTTGATAGATTGACTAAGTCTACACACTTTTTACCCATCAGAGTCAACTTTTCTTTAGAACAGTTAGCTGAACTATATATGCGAGAGATAGTTCGACTACATGGTATTCCAGTGTCTATAGTATCGGATAGAGATCCGAGATTTACTTCCAGATTTTGGCCAGCGTTACAGAGTGCATTAAGCACGAAGTTACATTTAAGTACAACTTTTCATCCTTAGACTGACGGACAGAGTGAGAGGACGATACAGGCTCTTGAGGAGATGTTGAGATCGTGTGTTTTAGAGTTTCAGAGTTCTTGGGATCGATACATTCCTTTGATGGAGTTTGCATATAATAATCAATATCATAATAGTATTAGGATGACACTGTATGAAGCTCTATATGGACGAAAATATAGGAGTCCAGTATTCTGGGATAGAGAAGGGGCAAAAATAGTAGAGGGACCCAAAATCGTACAAGAAACGATAGAGAAAGTAGAGTTGATCAAAAGTAAGCTAAAGGCAACATAGGATAGACAAAAGAGCTACTACGATCAACATAGAAGAGAAATGGAATACGAAATCGGGGATAAAGTGTTTTTGGAAGTTTCACCCTGGAAAAGAATAATGCGATTCGAAAATAAAGAAAAATTGAGTCCCAGATACATTGGACCATATGAAGTTATAGAGCAGATTGATCCGTTAGCCTATAGACTTGCCTTACCTGCTGAGTTAGCACAGATTCATGATGTTTTTCATGTGAGTGTGCTACGGAGGTATAGATCAGATCCTACCCATGTTATACCTGAATCGGAAGTGTAGATATCAGAAAACTTAACCTATAAAGAAGAACCGGTACAGATTGTGGATCATAGAACAAAACAACTAAGAACCAAATAGATTTTGATGGTTAAAGTTCTCTGGAAACATCACAATTTGGAAAAAGCAACATGGGAAACAGAGGATAGAATGCGAAAAGACTATCCTAATCTTTTTACAGGTACATTTTATTATAAGCAGTAAATGCATACACATATAGAACCATTCATATAGAAATCCATGAAATAGATAACTGGACTAGTTAACTGGAAAAGAAACGAAAACTGAATTTCGAGGACGAAATTCTTTAAGGAGGGTGATTTGTAACATCATCGTCTTAAAACTTTATGATTAATAAGATAATTAAAAGGATTAATGAAAGTAATATATTAATTATTAAATTGAAAGAATTTAATTATTAAATTAATTATTCTTTAAAGTATTTATAAATGAGAAAAACAAAAGAGTAAAATAAAAGTCAAAAAGAAAAAAATAATAATAAAATAATCAAACAATTGTATAAAGAGGTGGGAAGGCCACGAAAGTTCCCAGAACCTTTCAAAATAAGAAAAAGAGAGAAAGAGAGGCGTAAGAAAGGAAACAGGAGAGGGAGAAGACAGAAGCTAGAGAGAGAAAGAGTGGAATTGGGCTAGGAAACGAGTTAGAGATATAGAATCGATCGCAATCTCGAGCCGAGAACTCAGTGGTATAGTCGAAACAGGTAAAATTCGAAGTTTACCGTAAATTTTTACGAGTTTTAATATTGAAGTTATCGTATAAACGAGTCTAAATTAGAAATTAAGCTAAGAAAGTGATTTGAGATATCAAATCAATCGTAGTTTCGAGCCGGGAACTTAGTGGTATAAATGAAACAGCTAAAACTCGAAGGTTTTGTTAATTTTTACGAGTTTTACTATAATTGTTTCGAGTTGATTCTTGCTAGAATTAGTGATTATTGATAGAATTGAGTTTGAAATTAAGTTAGAAATACCTTATATTAAGTTATTACTGATTTGAGTAACGATATGACAAATGGTTAGGGTTCCGGCTAAGGCTTATAAAAATTTAAAAAAAACAAAGTAAACGAAATTGATAGGGCATGCATTAAATTGATGGTTATAATGGAAAGTATAGGTATATTGTTGATTGTATGTTATTAAATGATTGATATATGTTATAGGACAACAACGTAGCCGAGTCGCACGAGACGTGAGTTAACACCAGTTCGAGTATTTCAGCTGACAGGTGAGTATATCTCACTATCTGGTTAAATTAAAATGAATGGTTATACATATCTATATTGTGAATGAGTTGTGAATAATAGTACTTATATAATTGAATAATTACATAAGAATATGAATGAAATACGAATATGACGTTAATGCAAATACGATTAAATATGTGTAAACGTGCAAATTACAATTTATATGAAAATGATACGAAAATGAGATATGTATGCACGTACCAAATGATGATATGTGGTGATTGCGTACTTAAATGTTGATATATGTGAAATCTGAAATGAAATGATATATGGAATCGTATTTATGATTCAAAGGAAAAACAGGTACGCAAAACGAAAAAGGCATACGAAAAAGGTACGTGAACGCGCTTATGTTTTCATATGATATGTGATATGTGCTATGATATGTGATATGGAAAGGTGATGGAAAGGTGATAAATGATCAATCATTCGGAGACGAAAGTAGGGCGACAGAAGTTAGGTCCACATGAAAAGGAGGTGGAAAAATGTTTTCAAAACTAATAGGGAGACAGAAGTTAGGATTTATTATGAACGAGAACGTTCAATTCAAATGTATACGAATCAAAATCAATATGAGTTAAAAAAATAGTTCAATGGAAAATGAAATGAATGAAAAAGAAAATGCAAAGGAAAAATGAAAAGGATGAAGAATACATACTTATGAAATGTGATCTATTGATATGCTATATTTGTATTCTATTAAATGAAACTGATTTGAAAGAATAGTTCGTATATGTGACTGTTTACGTGATATTATAAAATGAATTAAAGATTACTCACTGATCCCGCAACTCACGCAACTGCGATGTTTGTTTCAGGTACAGGTATTAACAGGGATATACTTTTGTACTAGCAGTGTCAAAGTTTTCCTTTTCTACAGGTTGGACAGCTACTATCCGATCTACTTCTCTCTCTTCTGCTGATGCCATTAGGATCTTTTGCATACATTTTGCATATGATGAGATGTTGATATGATGTTGTTATATAGTTTGTATATTACGTATTGAGATTGATAGAGGATGAGTATGATGTTATTTACAGTTTGTTGATATAGTTATATATAGTTATATATATATATATATCTGAGGTTGTGAGATTGAGATTTAGATATAATGGTTGAGGTGTATGTTGAAAAATATATGATTGCGTGTTTGAGAATTATTGGTATTACTGAAATTGATATACAGGAATGCAATAGAGAGTTATGGGATATCCATATTATAACCGTTATATAGCAGTTCTACGTAAAGTATGGACTTGCACAATAAAGAATAAAGGGTGTATTAGCGTAACATAAAGCTTAATCCATGGATGTGTTAACTAATACGATTGATATTCTGGAACTATAACAGAATAATGATAAATAAGATATCCAATATATTGGTATGAAATTACTCAAAGTACGAAAAAGTTGAATGATAAGTAACGGTACTAACTTATATGCAAATGTTGAGAAAAAGTTTAAAAATGTACGTGATTAATATGGTAATTAGAATAGGATGTTTTAGTAGAGATTATTCTATATGTGTTCTAGATAATGTTAATCATTAAATGTCCCACGAAAGAGGTATGCATACGTCAAAAGATTGAATTTTTGAATTCTCTCAATAAATCCTAAAATCAGGAAATAATTTTCTTTTGGATTAATGATGATAATATAATGTGTTTTAACAAAATCAATGATGAAATCCGAAAATTAATCTTGTAAAAATTTTTATTTCTTAATTAAAGGTATGATTTGGCAAAATTGTTGGAAGTTGTACAATATATATTTACGTGAACATATTTGCGAGATTTTGGTTTTGAAAAATGCCGAAAATAAGTTAAAAATGTAATATCGTGAAATTGGATGTGATATAATAAATTACATTTTACAGACCATTTATGATCTTAGTGACCAATGTGGCAACAATTGGGATGCTATTTAGTTGCGATACTAACTTGTGAAACTTAGACGTAATCGCATAATTAGATAATCGAAATGGTGGTTTGTCGAAAACCGATAAATTCAGTTTAATCGTTTGATGAGATTTTAAGTAATAAAAATTACATATTCTAATTAAATCAGTATTAATTGAAATCATAGTGGGTATGTGGATTGGACTTAACCTAAAATTTTATTGGTGTTTTAGTATATTCATAAAAATAAAATTTTATTGAATCGAGAAAAGTTTAAGCAACGGAGATTACTTATAATAATTAATATAGCATTAATTATGGTCTCGATTTGAGTGTCATTGGGTTATATAGAATTTTCCGTAAAGATTGTGCGTTAAATTTTTTTTGAAATTCTATTACAAAGTTCATTGTGTATACATATGTGTCTTCGTGGACGTAACAACTTATTGCGTAATAAGTTGACAAAACCATTTGTTGGGTACTGACGAGACTTAATGTGAAATAAATAAAAAATAGCATTTGTTGGTATTAGAATTTTAGTTCTATGTTCATTATTAATGTTTAATAAGTTTAAATGTTATTTGGACATGTAAATTGTTTCGTGCAACTTATTAGAAATGTCGCATTTCTAAATAAATAATTTTTTTATAATTTTAGTTTATCACGTAATGAACATAAGTTGACTAAGTTATAGTAACTTAGAAAGTGGAACTAAAATAAAATTTACTATTAATAGTTAAATTTTGGTCAAGTGAATGTATTAGCCCAAATAAAATTTGGTTCTACGACATTGAGTGTAAAGCTCATTTTATGTGAAGCAAATACTAGATTAAGATTTAATGAACAAATAATAAATTAGGTATAATGCTAAAATCCTTATTTAGAGAGCAATAGATTCTATAGTTAATATTTATTTGTATTGTAATTATTATCTACGTACTACTTCTAAAAGTCGATTAAATTTTGAGATAAGCGTAATCGTACTTTAGGTTCAAGTTGTATCAATCGCATAGGTTGGAAATTGTTTTTCCAATGCACGATTAGAAGTGACGAGCTTTTAATACCTTAATTTTGAGAGACAAAATACAAGAAATATATTATATGCTCAACATAATTTTGGATTTATGCGAAGTAGAATAAGAGGATTCCGTTGTGTACATCATTATGCTTTGTTTGATAAATGATGAGTGAGTGAGATTATTAAAAGTCATATTAGTACCAATTTAATGGATCAGTGAATCGAAGTCTATGACTTCTACATTTGATACTTCAACACAAGGGTTGTGAATAAAAGCTTAGAAGCTTATATGATTCATGAATTGATAATATTAGTTAGTCGATAAATAATGCGGATAAATACACCAAAAGATGTTATTTATTTCTTAAGAGAGTTTATCTAAGTGGGAGACACATGGAATAACAACTTAAACTTGATAAGTATATGAGATTATTTGTCGATAAAGTTCTTCGAAACCAAGTTGAGAAATTTTTTAAACTAAGGGCAAGTAGCAAGGAATAAGAATTGGAATTCTTAAGAATTGATATATTTATTAGACTAAAGTTTAGTTTTAAACATGAACTTGAGATGTTTTATTAGCGAAATATCTTGACTACTCAAAGTATTGTACTTTAGAGTGTACACTTTAAAGTGTGAAGTGTATCATGTTTAAATATGTTGTTTTGTGTTTCATCTTTTGAAGATGATAAATGCAAAACTTGTTCCTACTTGTTGAAAACTTAAGTACTCTTCAATTGTGTTTGAAGTATCTAAGTGAGAAAAGTCAAACACGTCAAGAGTGACACGAAAAGTGGGAGTTAAAAAGTAATTAACTTACACAAGTAAGTCTTGAAAGGTTAGCATCCTCTTTAGTGTGACACTTATATCTCAACTCATTGAAGAACATCTTCAATAGATCTTTCAATAATAACATTTTTGTTTACATTATGTTTGATTATGGACTACAGTTCTCTAATAAGTTAGAGATAAATTTTATCATTTTTGTTATAAGTATTATCTTAGTGATAATGTAATCTCCTTGTGTATGACTCTAGCTAAGCTTATCCTAGATTGTTTGAATCAATTAGCTAAATAGTTAGAGTGTATTCTTTATGTTGAGTTGTCTAATTGTGATTGATGCTTATAGCGATGTACTAGTAGTGTGAATATTAGTTAACTGAATTCTTATTGTAATTTATTTTGTTGTCATTAGTTGATGATATCTTTAAGGGGTAGGCATAGGCCTAATGTGTTCATCAATTTGTGATAATGACTATTATCGTAATAGGCGTAATTGCTTAAGATGTATCACATAAAATAAGGGCATTTAGTTGTTTCTTGGATCTTGTTTGTTAAGATGTGATTCAATCAAAGAAATTAAGACACTAATGTCGTGAGTGGATTTGATTGAAGTCTAAGCTCAAGCGATGATATGGATTTAAACATGAGATGTTTATTTCCAATTCCATAACAGGGTTATGTGAATATAAAGAGGAATTGTTCTTCTTAATCATGTTAAGATATATGTAAGCTCACGCCACATGATCTTTAGCATGCCCTCAAACATTGTTGCTTACGATTCTTGTGGATTTTTTTGGTTTAGTTATGAGAATTACATAACTAAATTGTTCATGAGATGTATTTCTAAGGAACACGTAAATTTTAGTCATAAAAGAATGAAATAATACGTAAAGTGCTTTAAGTAAGATACTAAATTGTGTCGTGAGGACATATATTCTCATTGAATGGTATGAGTAGACTTGTATCAGTGTGTGTAAATAACGAGCATAGATAATAAATTCTTCGTGAATAGATTTTTAAATTGGGATAAAATGGATGTGTCCCTGTTTATATGAGAGTTTAGGGATTTTTTCTTTCATGATCAGTTCATCCGAGTGGGAGAATTTTTAAGGAAGAATAGGAATTGATGTGTAAAATATTAAGCAATGTTTTATGGTTATAATTAAGTATTGTAACCACATCTTCTTTGAGTACGAATGGTCCTGATCTTAACTTTAATGGATGTTAGTTCCATGGGAGCTAAGTGCTCTTTACTCGTGTGAAAATTTTTGAGTTTTGAATTCGAGAATTCGAGAGTTTGAACTTAATCCTAGTAGTTTCTTAACTTCAGTGGGAGTTTTGGAGCTTAATCCCAGTGGGAGTGTTCCAAATGTAAAGATAATGTTTTGGTGACATGTCTTTAAGTTTTAGAAATAAGTAATTAAAAGAGTCTTGAAGCAACAATTAAGTGTTGAATTGTTTATGATTCTTTTAGTAACTCCATTTGTGAAGAATAAACTCTCGAAACTATCTCATCCAATTGCTATGTTGTTAGATTTAAGTAATAAGAATGTGAGTGACATCTGTTAGATCAAAAGAAAGTTGAGTACTGATTGATCTAACCAAAGCAATGAGAACAAAATAATATTGTTTTTAGTAAATTTTAGTTATGTGCTAAAATGATATTGGGATCATGTTGGATATGAAGTCAAATGCGATAATTTTAATGAGAGCATTAATAATTACAATTGGAGTTTGAACAACACAATTGGAAAGAAGTTATGAAATTATTTCTTTTTGTGAAATTTACCTTGAAGAAATTTAGTCAAATTGACTAGCCTAATTTCTAGACTCATAAATCTTAAAGGGAGATTTAAATTGAGAGAATGTGTCTCATAATACAAAGTTATAAAACATAAGAGTGTTTAAGCTTTGTGAGTTAGAAAAAGTGAGATGAATTTTTGTTATTCTTATTTGTGTATTAGTAATACACGTATGACTAAAATTAGGGGATCTAGCTCGATAAGAATGACTTATGAGTTAACTTTGAAATTAAGATTTCAAGTAACTATATCAAGAATTAGTTAGTCTTGATAATAAGTTTTGTATCCATATTTGATGATATAGAGAAAATGATTAAGTTGCATACTCTATGTTAGTCTACATATAGTACATCTTGTTTAGTACAAGAGTGCAACTTGTTAAACAAGCAAGAATCTTGTTACATATAAGAGGGTGACTTGCGATACAAGTTTGAGACTTTTTTTGTATAAGATAAGGATCTATTTATGCTATAAGCGAGATAGACAAAATTAATCCATGAGCAAGATTAGTGGGAGTAGTATAGAAGATACTTGTGAAACGCTAGAGTGTTTGAATGGTGTTGTTAAATGATCTACAAGTGGAAATGATGTTGCATGGTTCTTACATAAACCAAGAGGGTAGGAAGTAAGAAAGCAAGTTTTCCATGTATGAATAGTTAGAACTATTGTATGAAGAGGAGTTTTGAAAAGATAGTTTTTATGTACTATCTATGGTCCAACTGCCTAAAAAATATATGACGTGGAGGATAGTCATACTTGATAGTGTAAAGAAGCTAATAGAACATAAGTATAGTTGTGAGTCGAGAATGACTGTATTGCAAAGGAATTATGAACTTATTTTTTAAGTCCACGAGATATTTTAAAAGTAGATCCGTTAGTGAAAATCTCATATGATAAGAAATTGGTTTCTTGAAAATTGATGATGTGGCAAGTGTTTGTTGGACACAAATGTCTATGTGACATATAGCATTATACGTAAGGCTATTATATGTAGTCGTATAGAGCATGTTGACAAAAGTAGTCTGCTCACATGGACGTATTACTTGGGTTCTATCTTTTTAGATAGAATGTCAAGATTAGGTAGTTATTAAGGAAATATACAATACCATATACCGTTTAGAAATCGTATAATTGAATACGTCATGATAAGTTGAGTCATGTGAATTTATAAATGTGTGAATGTGAATTTATAAATGCAAATAATATGGTAAACTAGTCTAGTATTTAAGTTCTGTCAAATATCGGAAGCATAGTCTTGTAAAAGGCTAAAAGTAGACTGAGGGAAGATGTTTTGTGCATTGAAGACTAAAGCTTTCGTGTGATGTAACTTTATAAACATGAGCTCATAAGTTGAGAATACATCACAACACTATTAAGTATAGTGTGTATAAGCCTACCAAAGGGATGAAAACTGATTAAAGTAAAAAAATTGATCTCAATTTTTTCTTAGTGTGAGATTCAATAGCAATTAAGAGGATTTCTCCAAGTTCCCTTCTCTCTTTGATATTATTGATATTATTGTGAAGCATGTGTCATGGTGTTTAATTTCATTAGGTGTACAAAAAGGTTGCACTAGCTACTTGTGGGAATACATTGACTCTTTGGTTAGATGTTATGACATAGGGTGGATCAATAATAGAGAAGAAAGATAATTTCTGAATATATCACTCGAGTTCATATAACGCAAGGTCCAAATTACTGTGTTCTTATGAGAAATGTGAATTAATATGGTTAATAACTGGTTATTATAAGATATGTAATTAGTGTTTATGACAAGATTTCGTGAGATCAAAACGATTCGAAATCAATGATATTAAGAAAGTAATCTAGGGAATAATCATGTTTAGCTGAGAATAGAAAATAGTGAGTAATCATCTATTATACTTGAGCTACTTAACCGCTAGAAGCTCATTTCGTTGAAGGTCATGATGCAGGACTACAAAAAGATGGAATGCGATCCCTAAAGAGAAAATCTGTACTCACAATCGTCATGTACGAGTGGGAGATGAAAGAAAAATTTATTCTGCCCATGACATTTGGGTGTGTCGAATAAATATGATTAAGTTAAAGGAATTAATTAAGGTTTATTTGATTAAAGGATTAAATTAGAAACACTTTCAGTTTATGGATTAAAATGTAATTATGAGTGGAAAGACATCTATTCTCCAATAGGTACCCACCACTCTATAAATTTATCATTCACTCCATATTCTCGTATACATTTTCTTGGACACCAAAAGGAAGAGAAGAGACACTTCTCTTTCACACAAATAACCAACGTGTGGTTCTCTCTCTGAGTCGGTTGATTGGAACTTTTCGGTGTAGGATCGGGTAAGAAACATTGCTCGTATCTCGATGTTCTTACGCTTGTTGATACTAGCGTACCCTTCAACGTGGTAATGATTTCTTTCTACAACACTGAACGGAGCTCGATGTAAGAATTTCTGTTAATTTTATTTACCACTTTAATTAATTATGTGTTAATTAATTGTTATATATATGTGTTATGTATATATATTCAATTTATTTCACCAATAAATGCACATATTTAGTTACAAATTTTTCTCTTATTTTTTCTCTCTATTCATCCATCTTTTCTCTCTTCTATGTTATCTTTTTCACAGATTTTATCTTTTTTCTCTCTTTTCTTTATTTTTCTTTCTTTTATTTTATTTATTTTTAATTCTATTTCTCTTTTACTTTTTTGTCAAAGACATTGTAATTTTTTCTCTTTTTACTTGTATACACTTTCTTCTATTGTTCTCTTTTTTTCTTTTATTTTGTACTAATTTTAAACTAGATCGAACCAAATTGAAAAATAATTCGTATCAAAATGTAATCTATTTTTTTATAAATTTATTCAATTAAGTTCGAAAAAATTCAAATAACTTCACGAGTTTGAAATAAGTTAATGTTATAGTTTATCCCTTTTTGGATTTTTGGGAAAAACCGAACGCCCCTTAAAAAGGATTATTGCGCGAGCGTGCCAGGAAATTATAGTGTTTCCAAACTGAGGAAAAAATGAAAGTAAGTCGTTAGAAATAAACTACTACGTGCGTAATTTTAAACAATTGTAGCGAAATAATAAAGGGGCGACTTTATCACTCAAAAGGTCCTTGACTCAACGATGAAAAAGCAAATTGTCAAAAGCAGAATTAACAAACATGAAGTAAATAGCCATGAACATTGAAATAAACTACTGGAAATTGTAATAACAGTAGCAAAAAGTAAGAACAAAACTGCTAAAAATCAAAAGCAATGATAGAAAAATAAAAAGCAATATTAAAGGAGATGGCAATTTTGGCTAGGGGGCGAATGCTTTTTTCCATGTTTGAGTTGCAAAAAACGTAAAAGGAGGCCTAAAAATGTGAACTGCAAGCCAGGAGCTGAAACAGAGTCAATGACAGCAGAAAATAAGACTAGTGACGGAGAACACAGCCAGGGGCAGAAGACTTTTCCAGTGATCGAAGTTTGGTAATTTAGATCGGAGGTTGGAGAAGTAAACTGTAAAATATGAACTAAATTGGAAAAAAAGACCAGAGGCGATGGTGGTTTGGTTGAGGTAAAAGGAAGTCTGTCAAGGGAAAAGCCATGGACAACAACTGTTTTACATGGTCGATAGAATTTTTTAGGGTTGTGTTTTGGTTGAGATATGTGTGTCCAGGGTCTTTCTTTCATATGAGAGATCTCTCGTTCATTCATTGGCTAATCCCTTTAAATTTTGAGATTTTGCTCTAGTGGCTAATCCCTTCATAAATTAGAGATTTCTCTCTTATGGCTAATCCCCACATGAATTAGAGCTTTCTCTCTTGTGGCTAATCCCTTTTTCATGAACATGCAATGATGTCCATGTTATGTCCATACGACATGAAAATATGAAATGTACGCATTCTCAATTTCATCATAAAAATCTCAACACACGACTTATGCACATTTCACACTTTCCTCAAAACGCACAATATTTACAGTTTCATTCATTACATATTTCACATTAACCTCAGTTTAACCGTTTATTGATTTTGACAATAGTCAACACAATCTCCATATTCACAACTGCAATAACATCAATATGTCATTAACACCCACATCAAACAAATAGAACAATCATCATATGACACATCACAATCAATCCATCAAAACAAATCACATTCACACATCAAGTCCATTTTTATGACACTTTACTCAACATTTCAACATATTGCATTCAATCAAAAATAGTTAACCATACAAATGCAAGACATACCAATGTAAGTGTGTTTCAGTGGACTTACCTCAAAATTTGCAAAGTCGGCTCGTCGCTCAACTCTGCTCCGTGTTTCAAACACTACCTCCTACACATAGCAAGTCACATTTCTCTCATTAAACACATATCTACCCTCGATCTCACATTCTTACTCTTATTCCTCAAAAATTCCCAAATTACCCAAACCCTAAAATCACAAATCTTCCAACAAAATCACAATAAAAAGCTAAATATTTACTCCTTTAGGATCCTCCATAAAAACCCACATAACCCACATTAATCACACTCTAATGCTCATAAATTTTTCCTAGGGTTAGAGATTTACCTTGCTTCAAGTCGCCTCAAACCTTAAGATTCGCCTAGATCATTGTTCCTTTTGTGGGGTTATGAATCTTTAGGTGTGGGGAGTAAAGATTTGTGCTTTGGGAAGGTTTGGAAATGTTTTCTTGAAGGTTTGAAAGGAAGGTGTTGGCTGGAATGCTCTAGGGTTATGAAAAATGACAACTCTTTCTATCTTCCCTCATAAATAAGTGTCTATTTTTGAATTCCCGCCAGGTCAAAACGGCCCACCGAATAGTTTACCCAAACCATTTGGGTATCCGTTCTGCGTTTACACAACACGAGATCAAACTCTGCCTACAGTGAAAACGGTTTAGGGAATGGTTTACCTAGGCCATTCTCAGCCATTGTTTCCGCATTTCTGCTAAATTTTAAGTTATATTTTCTGGGGCGTTATAGATATGGCCAGATTTGATAATTCCAAACTTTTATTTTTAGAATTGTACAGGCCTAAGGTTTTTTTGTCTAATTTTAACAAAAATTATACACAATGAAATTATCGAATATACATCATTAGTCCCCGTAAAAATTTAGAAAATTAATTCAATAAAACTAAGAGCCTTTGGCTCTGATACCAATTAATTAACACAATCAATTAAAGCGATAAATAACACGAATAAGAATTCTGACCTCCGAATCCATTTTAAGACGCGGAAGAAAAATGTTACTACGTTGAGGGAACGCTCGTATCTACTAGTGTAAGAATATCGAGACACAGACAATGTTTTGAACCCGATCTTATCCCAAAAATTCCGATCAACCTAATCTTGGAGAGAGGAATTTAGAATTATTATTCTAAAATCACCACAAAGGTATCTGATGTGTGTTGGTTATTGTGTGGAAGAGAAGTGTAATGTGAAGTGGGATGAATGGTGTATTTATAGAGGGATATGTAATATCTTTTCACTCAAACTTGTATTTTAGTCCCTATGTAACATCCTAAAAATTGGTAAAAAAAAAAAATAATAAAAAAAAAATACAGTAAAAATACGTATAAATTTTTTGCGATAATGAAAATAAGAAATTGTTAAGAATTAAATGAAAGAGAGTTTATGATAATTATATTTAGGTTATGATTTCCGAGAATTTTGAAATCGGAAAATTATTTGGAATCAGGTAAAAATAAATTACGAATCGAAATGGACCCGATACGACTTGAGGTCAAAATCAATACCTTCCTAACTCCACTTCTCCGATCATTTCCACCATCTTTTCCTTTTTCCTTCCTTTCTTTCTTTCTTTCTTCCTTTCTTCTTCTTTCTTTCCTTCAAACGTTTCCTCTCTTTCTTTCAATTCCAATCCATTTTCAAGCTCAAATCTATCAAATCTTGGTGTAATCTTGGAGCTAAGAGGTTAAGGGACCATCAAGGAGTTTTTACTTGGTAAGTTTTCTTGAAATTTAGTCAAAATTCCGTATGAAAATGGAGTCAAACTTTGGAAGGTTGTAAAACCTTCATTTTAGCTCCAAATGATGTAAAAATTGGTTCTTTAGGTAACCTAGTATGTATACTAAGTGTTAGTAGCAAGATTTGATGGTAAAACATAGTTTAAGTTCATGAAAATGATGATTTTTGGAGGGATGTACAAAAATCCTAAAATGGTAAATGTTGACAATAGGTTTATTGTTAAATATAGTAATTTGTGGAGGTTTATTTAAGTTTTGGTTTATTTAACCATAATCTGAATTTTATGAAGGGGAGAGGAAAATCCTTTAAAATACTTTGGAAATAGAGGAAAAGAGAAAAGATGTAAAAATAAAATTAAAACTTAATTTGGTTATTTAAATTATAGTTAATGTATGGAATTAATGTGAAAAATATGTAAATTGTGTTTAGGAAATCAAAATACCAGAGGAGATAATTCGAGGCCGGAGATTTGAGCGTGTTTTTAAGGTAAGTAATACGAGCGCAATTTCTTTAAAATGAATACATTTGCATGGAAATGGAAAATAAATGTTTTGGTATGTTTTGATGATATTTTGGGATTGGATGATGTTATTAAATGGATGGTGAAATATGTTTGGAGTTTGGTTGAAAATATGT
>CANYCX010114011.1:0-15538 GCA_948193385.1 Breynia disticha f. nivosa
AAGTCCATTCCTGTAAAAATAGCTTTAAACACAACAATAGCTCTCAAGCAGTATCGACATATCAAATAACACACACCTCAACATTTAAAACCATCCCAATATATATATATATATATATATATATATATATATATATATATGATATCAATATCAACAAACAAGTATCTCTGTATCAACCAACATAAAACATGTTGCATGCACAAATAAAACATGCAACAGTACTAAAAACATCCTAGGCCCAGCTCTGATGAGGAGAGAGAAAATGGTTCGGGAGTAGCAGTCAACCCACCTGTCAATATAAATCTCTATCTCTGCTCTCTTCTAGATCCTGAAACAAATATCGCAGTTGCGTGAGTTGCGGGCTCAGTGAATAGTCATTTAAAACAGCCAATTTGTCAATAATAACAATAAACTTAACATAATAAAATGAATACATTCAAAGGTAATATTTTTATAAATCATATAATGGTCTCTGGGTATGTTCAATTGTTTATCGTGCAATGTCATCGATTATCTATACAGTAACATATCAACGTACTGTATAAACCCCTCTACAGAAATGATCCTATAAAAGGATCCCCCTCTACAGTATAAACCCCTCTACGTATGATCGATCATATATCACCAATCTTCACCCCATCATATCAACACCATATCAACTCCATATCAATACCATATCAATGCCATATCTCGTCAATCGTAATCGCAACATACCATCGATTAATGTAAAACACAACGTACCTATTTGCATTTTGGTTTCTAATATACATGTTCGCATTTTGATCATACAAACATATATACTCGTTACCATCTTTGTACCATTTCCACATTTTACTATTCCTTTACAAATATACCATTAAATGATCATTCATTCATTGTCACATGTTCAATCGCATAATTCATATATAAATTCGTATTTAAAGTAAGTTTGACTACTCACCGTCAACGTAAATACTTGGACCTCTGCGTGCTCTGGTCCTACCCTGATCGTCTGGTCTGTCGTCCTATATACATATATATATATATGAATCTTTCTATGAGATCCAATTATAACAATAATTATAATGCATGCCCTAATGAATTGCTTACATTAACTTCTCGACTTTACAAACCCTAAACCTAGCCCTAGAATTTTTCGACTTTATCTTTCATAATCAATTCATTAATCTAAATCAATTCTATTTCAATTCTCTAATTATTTCAATAATCCATTCAAGAAAATTCAAAGCTTTCAATAGCAAAACTCGTAAAAATTTACAAAAACTTCGAGTTTTACATGTTTCGATTATACCACTGAGTTCCCAGCTCGAAACTACGAATGATTCGATAACTCGAATCAAGTTTCTAACCAAATCCTAACTCTCTCTCTCTCTCTCTCTTAATCTCTCTCCTTCCTCATCTCTCCTTCTTCTCCTTTTCTCTGAAATTTTAAAGGTTTTCTTGAAGGTTCTGACGAGTTATCGAGCATTCGGAACTTATATTTTTTTCCCAAAACTAGAGAAGTACACGTGGTGGGCATGGAGTACGTGTGGTTGTGCCCACCACACATTTTTCCTCCCTCACCATGTGTAGTTCTCTGTTTGGATGAATTCTACTTTCTTCTGGTTACGTTATATAACCCTTTTATCACCCATATATCAACCTTCTTCTAACTTGTTTCCAATCACTTATTTTTCTTCATTTTATTATAAAATTCTTATTTTCATTCACCATTTTACTTATAATATTAATCACATGGTTTTGGGATGAGAATATTATAACACGAGTCGTGTTACAACACGACATGGTCGTATTACGCTATCATGTATTAAATGGAAAAGTTGAAGAGTAGGGTGTCATTCTTAACCCAAAAATTCGAAAGAGAACAAAGAAATGCAAAGAAAAACACTCCTATATACCTTAAACCTCCTTAACCATAAATTTCCATCATTAAACTTACCAAATTTAATTCTAACTACTACAAGAGAAGGGAATAGGACTAGGAAAGAAAGTTAAGCAAGAAAAAGGTAAGGAAATTCCGACTTCTTAAAATTTATGTTAAGAATTAAATGATGAAATGGAGCAATGATAGTAATGGATGGAGGAATAGATGAAAACAAATAGAACTCGTGCATGTATATGTGAATAATATTATGATTGAATGTATTGTGTATCATAGACAATGTTATTATTTAATGTATAGGACAATAGAGTCAAGAATGGAGTTTGAGAAACTCTGAGTATTTCAGTCAGATCAGGTGAGTAATCTAACTCCGTTAATTAAAAGTATATAAGATAATGGTTTATATATGAGGATTATGATATGATGAATGTATAAATTGGATATGTGTATATGAAAAAGAGAGGGAATCTATCTATAGAATTGCAATATATATAGGTATGAATGTTTATAAATATGGTATGACATATGTGATGGTGATTGTTAGTTGATTGAAGGAGTTTATGGAGATGAGTGGAGGTGATATTGATTGATCAATTGAAGATCAATAGAAATACAAAGCTGAGTAGTAAAATAAGGAGATGAGCAAAAAATACAGAGATGAGCAATGAAGTAAGGGGATGAGTGAAATTTACAGAATTTTGAGATGAGCAGTTTCATATTGATATGTTACTTGATTGAAATCTTATTTTAAGTTCATATATTAAATGTTTACAAATAGAATGATATAAAATTATGATTAATAATTATATTATTTTAAATGATCACTGACTGAGTGTGCATATCATAAAAATGTACAAATTTAGTTTTAGTTTTAGAGAAGTTAAATAGAAGTAACCAGGTGTAACTTAGCAGGTTGTGAAGCTGAGCTCCAAATTTTCTCTCTTTGTACCTAGATAGTTTGTATAATTAGATCATGCACATATTTTGTGTTTTTATAAATGTTAGTATGATCTATAGTCTTTTTCTTGCTGAAAATGAGCGTTCAATATATGGCTTGTTGATATGAATTTATCATAGAATGAGGGATGTCGATGTTGTGGAATAAATGTTTGAGAGATATGTTTAGAATTGAATTATGTGTGGTACTGAGAAATAGTTGACTTTTGGTTGATGTATGGATATATGGATTGGTAGTGGTTGGAGAGTTTATGAATTATGAGGGTTAAATCTATTTGATTGTTTATACAATTACACAGAATATATTTAAAACTGTGTAAACAATCCACAGGATTGATCTCTTAATTTTACAAGTCTAACACGAGTTGTGGAACGAACGACGGTTAGGGCATGGTGTGTTGCACGGGGCGTGCAACAGATCATAGCCTCCATATTGTTTGTAAAATTTTCTGGATAGATTAGTGACATCAACACATGGGTTGTGTAAATGACCACAAAGGTCGTGCTAGTCCAAATGGGGATTATGTCCATATGAATTGTTGCACTAACACAGGTCTGTTCCAAACTGTGTTTCAAGCCATTTTTAATTTAAAAAGATGCATAAAAGGTTCATGAATAGATTACATTCAAAGGTAAAATGAAAGGGAAAGTAAATAAGAAGGAAAGTTTTAAATGACTATGTTACATATTATATGATATAAATGATTACAAGGATTTAAGTTAAAGGAATATTATTATTCATATGAATATAGGTATATGTAGATTAGGATGTTAAGAGAACCCTAAAACACATTCTCTAACATTTGAGACACTCTCACATAGCCTCAAAAACTCTCCTTTAGACCTATAATTCATTCCCCACTATTTCCATTCCAGAAACACTAAATCCCACATCAAGAAGCACACTGACTCTTTGGAAACACCCACTATTTGACCTAATGTAATCTTACATAGTCTCTTACCTTTAAATGTTAAAATTAACATAAAACATAGATCGAGTCATCCTTATGTATCCTAATTTCATTCTTAATTTTTTAATGATACTGAACTCTCAGATAAAAATGAAACGTATTATTTTATATGGGTATGACCATACATTTCTTAGTTCATTGATTAAATGGTCGGTTACATTTTCTCTCTCCCTGAGGGTGGGTAATCCCTTCACTTCTTTCATTCTCTCTAACATGAACCAGTGCACACTCAATCATACCCATACTTGTCACCCTGACATGGTAACATTAGGTGTATGTTAAAGCATACAGTAGTCCATCTAAAGTTTCATAGAGATTTTAGGCCTAAGAACTCTGATATAAGATTTGCATATGAGAACCACTTTTGAATCAGAATCATGTAGTGTTCTCATTGTACAGATCTAATCCAAAGACCATTTCCTTGATATGTATTCTTGACTTCTGACTAATACTCAATGCCCTTGTATTCCGTAGGACTAAACCTACTAAGTTAGAAAAAACATCATAGGCTTAATTCACTGACTATTACCAATATTAGTGACCGAATAAGGATGTTTGGAATGAAATCTCTCACTTCAAAGGTCCTATAAACATGTGCCTCACACATGCCAGCTTAAGTATTGAGATTTACATTCAAGGAATTTCATCAATCTTTATGCACAGGAATAAAAGAAAGAGAGAATAAAATGCTTCAAATTTTCGTTTAGTTTAGTAACAATGTTTGGGGCTAGAATTGACACTAACAATTATGCATCATCAGTGTTTGTGTGTGTGTGAAAACGTGGATATGTGTGTATGTGTGTTCGTGCATTCATTTTGGAACCCATTTATTCAATTGTCCTTTTTTAGACCTTTCAATTCAATTGTCCACTTTTGAACTCTTTCATTTTATTGTTTGAATAACATATACACTAACTAGAAATATTCAATCAAAATTATATCACAAACACTTCAGCTATTTGTTAATCATTGTGGCATTCAGGTGCTCTTATTGCACTCCCACATCAATTAACAACTCAACGATCAACACTAACTCAGAATCACATTCATCTACATTCGTAAGCATTTGTAGGTATTAACTGATCGTTATTTATGCATATGATAATCAAATATTGTACATCTTTTGCTCATTTAGCTCTTAGGGCCCGTTCGCGACTGCTCTGATTAATTTCTCTCTTGTATTACGATTAGAATACATATTCATCGATTATCTCAATGGAGCATACAATTTTTATGCTTTTATGAAAAATTATATATGCAAGCTTTTAATCTAAATTTCAGTTTTTATAGTTTATTTCCTAAATGTGTTCACCAATTAAAATGATAGGCTTTTCTCTAATTTTTATATCAAACATACTTGACCATGTCTAGTTTGAAACATGATAAGAATATCTCATTTGGACTTTAATAGAATTAGTTACGCTCAGTATGCTCAATCTAGCTAAATAGGGTACCAAAACAAGACAATAGCATGTTTCGATCAATTTTATCATCTTAAGGTGAGAACTATAATTTTACTAAACTTACAAAGTTTTAGTAGATATCTAAAACTTTCTAAAGACACCAAATTTATCAAATTTGGTGTTGTAGAACGCTAGAAACAACTAGAACAAGATAACTGAAAAATAAGTTCTTGTCATCTATGAAAATTCTCAAAGAAAACATAGAAAAAACTTATCAAATCAATTTTTTAACTTGATTATGAACATCTATTGTCTTTTCCATAAGTTTAAGGTGAAATTTGAGGTTTTGGAGTTACTTCTTTCTTTCTTTCTTCCTTCTTTCCTTTTCTATTCTCTCTTTTTTTTCTCACTTTTTTTCTCTCACTTCCTTTTTATGAACAAAACTACAGCACAACACAACTATATATAAGAGTGGAGGGACATGTGGTGCTTAATCAAGTGTCCACCACTTCATTTATATCGCCTTTTAAATTTTTGGAATGCAAAACAAACAATTTTGTATTTTCTAATCCTATAACTAGAATTTGTTTCACTAATGCCACAATCTCATCTTCTTATTCTTTTATACTCAATTTTTTTATAAGACTCTTAGGCTCATATGCACATATAATTTTCAATTAAGCCACAATTCTTTCATCAACGTCAAACCCAATCCTATTAAGGGCAATGGAGGACTAAGGTGAGAAGCATATGCGCATTAAAAGTGTAAAATTTTCGTAGGGTATTAAAAGAATTATACATGTATCCTTTATGGAAAAACATATGCAAGTTTTAGGTGATGCATATTAAAAGTGCAAAGTTTCTTATGAATATTTTATTTTTTTTAATTAACAACATAAATATAATTATAATTTTTTTAGTTTTAAATAAATTTTCTAATGGTAGTTTCTTTTTTTGACATTGAAATCATTTCACATAAATAATTTATTAAATATTTAATAAGATAAATGCAATGATAATTTTAAGAATTTTTATGCTTTTCTTAATCATCATAATAATGAAATGATCGGTCGAAAATTGAAATGTTTCTTAGCTTTTATTTTTTTTTAAACAAAATTATTTATTCTAATTTATGGAGATTTTTAACTCTCTTAAAAAACGGCCTCGGCCAGTAGATAAAACCCGTGGTTCCAGAACGTGCCACTTCCCACTTCCTCCACTTAATTTTAGATTCTGCGTATAATTTCAGGCCAAAAGCATGTCAATCGTTCCATTCAGAGACCCAAATTCAAATGCCGACCCTTGGAATCCCCCCGATTTGCTGTCTCTGGACTTTTGGGAACCATTCCATGGCTTCCCTTTCCCGTCTATGCTTTCCACTCATTTCCCTTCCTTATTTCCATCACGTCATGAAACCCATGTCAAGTGGATGGAAACCCCCGCTGCCCATATTTGCAGAGCTGTATTCCCTCCTAACGACGAACAAGTGTTGGTTTTCATTGATGATGACAATATGCTTCAGATTTCTACCGAAAACGGGAATTTCATGAGTAAGTTCAAGGTTCCTGATAATGCTAAAAGGGATCAGATCAAAACTTCTATGGTTAATGGGATGCTTACAATCGTTCTTCCTAAAGAAGAAGCCCAGAGGCCTGAGGTAAGGGTTGTTGAGATCACTGGTTCTGATTGAACTAAGATTTGTGACTTTCTGTGATCAAACTCCTTCCCTTTGTGTGTTTTTACTGTGGATTTAAGTGTGTGAATAAAATGTTGTGCGACTGAGTGGGAAGCGTGGCTTGTTTGTATTAGAGGTGTGTGATTTTTATAAAAATATTAATGCTACTTAATTACTTATGTGATTTGGTTTGTGTTTCTTAGAAATTGATTCCCAAAACTGTTCTTGGTTTATAGTTCTTAGGCGTGTTAGCCATCTTCTGGAATAATCATATCACTCGGTGCAAGGAATTCGTTTATTGCAAATACTAAATAGTAATGGTTCTTTGATGAAGATACACACACTTATGTATGGTTAACTTGCTTGATAATTGAGTCACAAATCTATATACTAATAAGAAAGTTGTGTATAGTAACAATTCAAAATTTACACATGTTTATCAGGTAAGATGTGCGTGTTTAGGTGTTAAAATCTCATAATTTGTAGTAGTTTTTTCATTTAATAGTTATAATTGAATCGAATTGACTAAAAATTGTTTCATTCTTTTATTATAATGTTAATTTTAATAAACGGGAGAGTAAGAAAGAAATTATTTTAGAACTATGGATGCTGCTAGAACTTTTGATGCTTCCACCTTTGCCTCCTCTATTATTGCCGACATAATTCAACGCACATCAAATTGTTTTAGAACTATGGATTCTGTTGCGAGAACTTCTGATGCTTCCACCTCTGCCTCCTCTATTATTGTCGACATAATTCAACGCACATCCTCTCTTTCAATACCTCATCATGAAACTGATAGACTAGATCAGATTGTAGAATATTCATATACACCTGTAGATGCTCAGGTTCTTTCTACTTTACAACCATAAATGAATCTGTACAATTTTTACACCAAAGCTAGGGGTTCCCTTCTTTCTATCATGTCTCTGTTAAACAGACACCGTCCAGATACTAAGGAGTATGCTCAAGCCTCTAATCTTGCACAGTGTCAGTTGGAATCTACTGACAAAGATCAATACATTACTATTGAGGTCCTTCAACACCTCATTAATGAAGCAAGACACAAGAGTTATACTCATTTCCATTGGAGAGCAGTTAGATAACTGCTTTTTTATCATGGTCGAAAGAGTTGTCCAGTAACAGTCAGGATAATTTTATTGGATACTAGGGCAATAGATTACCAAAACGCAGTAATTGGTTCAATATTTACAACTTTAAATGCTGGAACTATTATTATGGCTACTTTTTATCCCAATTTTGTGATGAGTATTTTAGATCCTAACTTGTCCAGAAGGATGAAATTACAGGTGTAGATTCAAGGGGTTAATCACATGCAAGCAGAAGAAATTCTTTACTTGGTTTTCTAAAAACAGCTAAGTAGAAAAAGTGTGTGATCGCTCATATCTGCAAGTCAAATGCAAGCAGAAGAATTGTCAGTGCAGACATGGCAAGAAGAAAATTCACTTTTCAAAATAATCATCTAGATACTATTCAAGAAAGGGCAGACTTCGCTCATTCAGAAGGAAAACAATGAGGACAAAATCTGATCGTTGTTTTATTTGTGGACAAAAAGGCATTATGCAAAGAATTGTCCTATAAAGGAGAATTCAGCCAGGATGATTCAACAAGTCTTGACAATTGATCCTTTCAATCTAAAAGATGATCTTGAGTAAGTTTACTTAGAACAAAGTGATGTGGAAAAAGGAAAGACTGTGTTCACTTATGTCACTTCTAACACTAAATCAGATATTAAGTTTGATGCTAGTGGAAGTTCAGTTTCCACACATTATCATACAACTATGAGTGTTTTCCCATGTTTTAAAGCAGAGTCAATTCCTTTAGCTCATCATGTTGAACTTTCCATGTTCAAAGCAAAGTTTGACCATCTAGTGAAAGCAATTGAATTTATTGATACAAGAGCAGCTTTCATTATGGTTAACCTTCATGTTCTAGATTTCTGGAAGGAAGAAGAGCATCACTTTCTCGCTGGAAATGGAACTTTCACTACTTGATATGTTTCAAAGCAGCCTGTTAGAATTTCTATTTTCCCAGGACAGATTACATGGATTAAAATGATTGGCACAAAATTAACGAAAAATATGTTCTTATTGATTTTGACTTCATCAACAAAATCAATAGAATGAGCATTAGCAGACAGGGTGTTTATTTCAAGAGACAATTTAAGTCCTACACTAATGTTTACAATCTTTTCTTGATGGATTAAGAGAAAAAGTAAGATTCTATGGATTATCTGCTTGTCAAGGAGTTTCAACACTTGTTTGCAGAATCATGCTAACTTTACACATCCTAATTCTTTGTGGAAGAATCCTGAATTCTTCATTAGGTTACCTTTCAAGAAGAATGAAGAAATCAATCTAATAAAAGCTAGTCACAGTGGAATGACTCCTATAGACTTAAAGCTTGCCAAAGAAGAATGCCTACAGTTGTTACGATAAGGTCTTATTGAAGTTACTACAAGCAATTGGGATTGTCAGGCTTTTTATGTGAACAAGAGATCTGAATAGATTAGGGGAAAGAAAAGGCTAGTAAGTGACTATAAGCCCTTAAACACTTTTCTCCGTTATGATATGTTTCCACTTCTAATCCAAAGATTCAATCTCTTCATGTTCATCTACACAAGGTAAAAATCTTTTCAAAGTTTGATGTTGAAGAAGGATTTTGACAACTGGGTATTCATCCTTATTATAGACCAAAAACAATATTCTATATACCTACAACTTAGTATTAATGGAGAGTCATGTCTTTCGGTTTGAAAATAGCACTGTCCCACTTTCAGAAGGCAATGCTCAAAATTTTTGAGTCCATCCTCAATAAAGCATTGGTCTACATCAATGATATTTTACTCTTTTCAGAGGATTTAAATGTTCATGAAGCCCTACTTTATCAGTTCTTACAACTTGTTGACAAGTATGAGATAATGTTGTCAAAAAAGAAAAGCGTTTTAGTCCAACCTGAGATAGAATATCTTGAATCCATCTTTAAGGATGGATACTATGCAATTGGGCCTCATTTGGTTGAAGGCTTGACCCAATTTCCTGATGAGAATCTCAGCAAGAAAGCGATTATGAGTTTTCTAAGAATAGTTAATTATGTCTGGAACTTCCTTCCAAATGCAACACAGTATACTTCACAGCTATCAAAAATGTTAAAAAAGACAGCCCGACCTTGGAGTCCTGCATAGACAACAGTTGTAAAGCAATTAAAGTTGCTTTGCTTAAAACCTCCACCTTTAAAGATTTCCAGTATGAAAAAAAGAGTGTCGCAGACAGATGTTAGTGATGACTACTAGGGTGCAGTTCTCCTTGAAGAAAATGACAAAGGAGACAAAGACTACTGTGGCCACGCAAGTAGACAATTTTCTGACGTAGAGAAGCATTACACCACAGTTTACAAAGAAATCTTGGCCATAAAAAGTGGAATCAAGAAGTTTTGTTTCAATCTGATCGGGCACAAATTTTTAGTGGAAATGGATAACTCATCCTTTCCTAATATTCTGGAATTTAAAAATAAAAAAATTCCAGATGAGCAATGCCTTCGTTTGAAAGATTGGTTCAGTCGATATGAGTTCGACATGAAGCATATAAAAGGAGATCACAACATCATTGCAGATTATCTTTCAAGACCTATCAAGAAATCTTTAACTTATCTTCTTCCATTTCACCTATAGTCTCAGGATCTTATACATGTGGTTTTCATGGCTACCTCCCTTTACAACGCAGCAATGGAAAAGATCATTCATCCACCAAAATTTGAGGATATCCAAAAAACACATGAAAATATAAAACTCTTTGCTCAGCATCATATAAACATTTCCGATCCAGACTTCCTGAATTTTATTTAACTACTTCAATACCCAGATATTACATGTTTTGTCCACCATATGCTTTCCTCAGAAACCTTTTATATGGCCAGTCTCATTTACTGAAGATTTTCTTTGGTTTCTTTGGTGTATGATCGCCTTATACAAGATAGCCATTGAATTTGATCCTGTAGAAATCCTCTGACATTTGAACACAAATTCAAAATGTTTCATTAGTATGAACATTTCTTGAATGGTTCGAAGAAATTCCCACATGAAGAATAAGACTAACCAATTCAATTAGATTAGAAGAATTTTCAAGAACTCACCACTCTCCTCATGGATGGTACACTGAAGTTTTTATTTTTTATCGTCCTTATTATGGAGATAGCACAGTTATGTGGGCACATAATTTATGTTATTATTGGAGTCATTTTCTTGGAGCTATCAGACAAAATTCTCATATGAGAAATTTGTTAAAGGAATATTTATGCTCCATCAATAATTCATCTCCTCATCCATCACGTAAAAATCCTCCTTTACAACTTTTTCCAAGAGTTCCACTTCATTATGATTCACAATTTCTTAAAGAACCTATCCAAAGTATGGAATTAATAATTGAGAAACTTGAAGAAATTTCTCCAATTATTGTTCCTCCAGGATATAAGTACAAAAGAGTAATGGAATTCAATCGAGATGAAATTAACCCAGAAGATTATTCATCTTCCTCAGATAAAGAAAATCTTGCACTTTATGATGTTGATCATCCTGTCTTTGAACATATTGAAGGAGGCATTAAAACTAGAATAAACAATGACCTATAGTCTAGCATGTGGAAAAGCTATTTTTCTTGTTGTGTGAGTTATAGTTTGAGCCTTGTCATTGTCGGGAATCTTATCTTTGATGATAATATCACATGTTGATAATGTTTTTTCTTAGTGGTCCAGTTTGCTTAGTGCGGTGTGTATTGTAAGCCAACTGTTTGGCTTTGTATCTTTTCATTTTAACTTTTATAAGTGATCAGATAAGATCACATGTATTTTCTGTATGCTTTTGAGTCACAGCCAGCTGTGTTTTTGGCTGTATATTTGCTTTTATCTTTGTACCATAATGCTAGTGGACAGCTGTCCATCTCCACTATGCTTTTGCTTTGTAATCGGAAGTCTATATAAGATTTCCATGTAAGAAAATAAAGCAAGGTTAAGTTCAATTTCATAAATACTTCTAACTCTCAAATCTCTATGGCTTTCTAAATCTTTTCTTTTCTTTTTGAAATTCCAGAAAGGAGATGAGAATGCAACATATATCTTAATATGATCTTATCGTTATGACAACACTTCAATATAGTTTCCTTCTTGGTGACTTCAATATCAATTCTTTTACTATTTGACACTGTCCCTTGTATAGCTAGATGCTTTCTGAGAGTAATTCAAGACAGTCCTGAGTAAGTCGTGGTAGAAGAGTGTAAGTCCAAGTAAGAAGATAGGATAGCAAGGTTACTAAGAAAGAGAATAACTATAATACATACAAGTTATTTAGTATGGAATAATGTATACTGTTCTTAGTTTATAGAACATTAGGGTCATCACGTCACAGAGACACCTTTAAAAATTTATTTATTTTACAAAAAAAAAATATGTATTTTGAGTTAAAATTGTTAACAAAAGTATTTTTACTATTTAATTTAATTATCACTATAAACTTAACTCTTTAAAATTATGTTTTTAATAAATTTAAAAGATAGTTAATCAACTTGTGTTTGAAACCACTAAATTTAATTAGTTTGATACTTTGAATTTTATGTAATATGTAATTTAATTTATGTTTATTTTTTAAGTTAATAATTTAAAAAAATTATGTACATGCTAAGTAATACATAATATAGTTAATATCTTATATTTGAAATTATTAAATTAAAAAAATATTTTAATGTTATTATTTTTATAAATATTTTAAATTTATTATGTTATTATATTATTTTATAAAAAATAAAATAAAATTTAAAACAATCACACAATATCACACAGGTGATAAAACTAGTATGCATATGATTGCAGTGGCCATATACAATATAAATCATAAAAGTGAAGAAAAATTCTCACTTGAGGAGAGCGAAAAACATCATTTGCTACTGTAATGTCCTAGAAATTATATGAATTAATAGAAATGAAAAATAATTTAAAACAGGATCGAATCGGATCGATTTATGTAAAATTGAGAGAAAACAGCAGGCAGCACGAGCATGAGCACACCCTTGTGATCATGGCTGAGGATCAACATGACCTCGTGCTCATCTTGATAATTTGTCACGTGCTCGTGTAGAATTTATCACAGAACGAGCTTGTGCACGACGAAACAGGAACTCGTGCCAAAAAAGCACGACACGACCCTCAGCACGACCAGTGCTCTAGGTCGTGTCAGTTGGGACTTAATCGAACAATTCTGTTTCTTAATCATTCATTCACAAACATAACCAAATTGAAGGGAAGCAAGCAGGTGAATTGTGAAAACCCTAGAATCATTCCAGCAACCTAATTTGGTAAGAAGAAAACCTAATTCTTGCAAGAAATCAAGCCTAAGTGCAATCTAAGGTAAGCTAAAAGTTGATTTCTTGTTATGTGTAAGTTTTACATGTGAAAGCCTGCTAGAAATTGGAGTTGTGATGGTTAGAAGTGGTGTATGTTGCTGGAAACATATTTGTTAATCAAATTGAGAGTGGTTAATTGTATTATAGTGTTTTAGAACATTTGAAATGTGATAAGCATAAGCTTAGAAGCTTGAATTCATAAGGAAGGTTGTTATGAATATGAAATTGAGCATTAAGAGGCTGAGTTTGATGATTTCAGTTTTGAAATGAGTAAAGGAATAAGTAATTAACAATTCCTATATGATTTTATTTGTCTAGGAGGATTTAGACGTGATTTGGACCGAAGTTCGCGCCCGATGACGACTTCGTAAAATAGTCGAGATAAGGGATTTATAAGGAGCTTTCAAGTAAGTATGTTTGCTAACTACTATTATGATATGTATTTATACACTTGGTAAGATAACATAATAAAGAAAATGAAAATTGAGAAGCTTAAATGCTTAAAGATAAGAATTAATGAAATGCTCATAACTATGTTCTATTGAACTTATAAGCTTGATTTGATTCTTGCTTGAATAATTTAATATGAGCGTGAATTGATTGAGATAGGGTATGATGATGTTCATATTGTGAGATAATTTGGTATTCTCTTTGGCTTTATGCTTTATTGATATTTAGTTGATATCTTGTTGATATTAAACATATGATTGCTTATTGGTTATGGAAAAGCATGAGTGATTGCTTTGTGATGAGCATACTTACATGAGATTGAGACTTGACCATTGAATGCATTATTCATTCATTGTGTTGTTTGATTGTGTGATACTGGGTCGATATCCTAGGCTGGGGCCCTGAGAATTATTCCGAGAGAGATTCTCGATGCCGAGAGACATTCTCGATGCCAGTCTAGGACCGATGATATTCTGAGAGAGATTCTCGATGCCGAGAGAGATTCTCGATGTCGGTCTGGGACTGATGATATTCCGAGAGAGATTCTCGATGTCAGTCTGGGATCAAAGGAAAAATGAAAAGAAAAAGAAAAGTAAAGAGAAAGAAAGACCCCGGGGCATATCACATGTGATTGTGTTGCCATTCATGTGCATAATTGAGATTGACATTCATATTTGGCATGTTTGATCATTGCTTGATGATATATGAATTCTCGAATGTTGAGCATGAGTTATGTGTTTATGAGAAATATGTTTTGGTTCATGTGCTATACTTAGCTTGATTTTGCAAACAAGCATGTATGTGTGTTTCTCGTATGAAAACACTATTGGTATGATAAATGGAAGGTACTAGTTTGATTTGAATGAAATTTGAACTTGTTTGTTGTGATTTGAAATTGAACTGAAACATAAAACATAAAACAGAATGCCAACACGCCCACGTGCTGCTTAATAATCTGGAAAATGATATGAGCACGACCTCGTGCTCAATAGAGCACGACCTGTGCTAACTGAGAATTTAATAGTGAGCACAATTTGTGTTCAAAATGGCACGACGTGCCAACTAGGAAAATGACATGAGCACGCCCCGTGTTCATCCAGTATGACCTGTGCTGTTCCCTGCACTTCATTTATTCGATACGTTGTGATTTCCTTACTGAGTATAATTGTATACTCACTCTGTTGGATTGTTTAAATTATGTGCAGATCGTAGGTAGCTGCTACCGGATCGGATTGAGGTGATTAGACCACTACTTCGAGATATCATCTGAGGTCGAGCTCTAGTTTTTGTTTCTTCAGTTTTTGTACTCTGATTTGTACATGATGTACATACTATGTATATATGTTTTACTAGTTTGGATTTGTTTTCAAACTAATACAGTTTCCACGTGTTTAAAAAAATTTGGGGCCCGAGGGTTTATATATATATATATATACATATTTATTTCTCTCTTCTCGTCAATATTATTTGATATTTTTATGAAAATTTGGGGTATTCGGGATAATTGTTTTAAAATTTTGAGCTCCACAGATTTGACTTTTTCGAGATTACTAAGAGATTAAGAACATAATTTAGATAAATAACGAGGATGAAAAGTTCTGTCTTATATTGATCATAACATTGGAGGCAATGTTAGAATTATAGACTCACAACATGTGTGTTAATGCATTTAGATATGTAGATGTATGTATATTACACTTATTAATTGTATGTTAATTGTTATAATAAAGTTTAATGGCTTAATTAATCTGATCTAATTAATATATTGCTTCATTTGTAATAAATGTTGG
>CANYCX010114089.1:0-13165 GCA_948193385.1 Breynia disticha f. nivosa
GTGCTTAATTAACATTCTTGGATATTTTATCAAACACATACCACAGGTCAATACATGATATGATAAAATAATGCCTCATAATTTTATTACTCAATAATAAAAGTTACAGACAATGGATTGGGCTAGGGCTTACACTAACAGAATGCGACCTCATTTTCATCAGCACGCATGTGCTAACTGGACCCTTGCACATCACATAAACTTAAATTGGGTTTATGAGTATATCTTTATCCTAATCCCTTTTAGTTGTTTACATGTTGTACAGGTATCGCAGGATTGCCGCGATGAGGACTCAAGCACGTACTTCGTAAACATGGATAGTTTTGAAAGGATGTTTTAAAAGAAATGTATTTATTTTTACATTTCACATTGTATTGTTTAATAATTCTTTTCTATATCCATGTTTATATTAGAAATGTTCGAAAATGTTGGATAAATAGTTTTACTATTTGGAATCTGAAAATAATAGGAATTTATTTTTGAGTCTCGCATCCAGAGTCCCGATAACGTATGTTTATTGTCCAAATTAACGTACGTTACAAAATTTAACTTTTGGGGTGCCAGCATTGAATAACGTACTTTATTCATGGGAATAACGTATGTTATTCCCTCAAAAATACATTAACATACGTTATCCAGCAACTTAACGTACGTTAATTGACTTCGGACTACTGCAGTTTGCCTTTTCTGACCTCTTTCGATCCCTAACATGCATATATATATACATACAAGCTTACCACTAATAATAACCATTATGTCAACTCATTTAACGTCAATTAATATTGAGCTAAACGTTATTTAACACCCAAACATACATCAATTCATCCTTTATATCTTCATCCAAGCATATGAACATTCATTTCTTTGGTTCCAAGTACACCTTACACAACTTCCTCGGCAAATGTGAGGAATCAACAACACAACACACCAATCTCATTCCCATTTATAATCATTATTCCAATTTAAAATGGACGAATTTCCGGGCGTTACAGCTCTTCCCCATTATGAAATTTTGTCCTCGAAATTGAAGGAAGTTAGGTTTTCAAACTCGCCGCATTCCGGCATCAAATTATCATCTTAGACCACCAACAAGAATCAAACATGCTACTAAGAAATACACACTTTTAAGTTCAACTCACTTCCATCTATGATTATAATCCACACCTTTAAATTTTAGTCCCCACGCTTAAGCCAAACAATATAATCAAACATGTTACTCATTATTAACGTGTCTTTAGGTTTTCTTTAGGTTAATCAAATACGAATCACATATAAGGACCTTAAGGTTCCCATTTTCATATTCATAAACGAGTATAGTCTATCATTAACATTCTTACAGCTCCCACACTTAGGCATTTTACTAACTTTCTCATATTAGCTAAATTCAACCATGTTCACAGTTTTTTAATCAACTCACAATTCATGTATATATTGATATACACATTTGTGTTTTTTTCTCTTCTTTATCGTTATTATTGCTTGCTCAAATTATACAGACACACTTATTCATGAATTACCTACTCGTGGCAAGCGAACATTCACCACGTTTCACTCATTTTTTGTACGAACAACCCATTTAAACCTAGTTCATCTCTTCCAACAAATACACTCCTTTCACATATTATGCAGACACACTTATTCATGAATTACCTACTCATGGCATGCGAACATTCACCAAGTTTCACTCATTTTTCATAAGAACAACCCTATTAAACCTAGTTCATCTCTTCCAACTAATACACACATTTACTCTCAAGTTATGGCTCTACACCATTTTACTTACCTCAAATGAATAACCAAAATATAATCTCCCATTTCCCTGTTCCAACCTCTATCATCTAACTATCGCAATACATATACATATATATCTATGCCCGTGATCTCCCATCTATCCGGTAATGCCAGTCTAAGGTAGGTAAGCAAGAAGTATGATTTGTGATTTGCATACGTACGCATAAGAAGAAGATGCAAGGATATAGAACATGTATGCAAATTGCAAAGATATCCTACCCTTAGTCAAGAACTACGCAGGAAGCTAAAGAATACACTTCCTCACACCAAATACAACTCTGGCACTACCTTCAAGAGGAACAATGAGTGATAGCAACCTCAATAGATCACTCACAGTTGTATTTAACCATAGCCTCCAATTATCATTAACAAGCTTAGTTCCATTAATTTCCTTAGTTGGTACTTCCTCTCACATCTCACTATTGATTTTGGACAATAGGGTTATTTCATTATCTAGATTCTTGATCCTGCCCTTATTTTTCATGCACACATTACTTAACCAGTCTTCTGGTCAGTCATGTTTACTCATTTCGATCGTTGTGTGGCCTTAACCAAATCCATGGAAAAACACTCATATAATCCGTAGTTAGGTTTCTCCCAAGTTTCTCAAGTCTTTTCTAAGCAATTCAGTTGCCTCACACTACTTCTACGCTGTTCTACAACAGACTCACTCACGATATAATAAGTGGTTCCAAAATCGATCAATACAAAAGTAAGATGTGCAAAAATGGATACCATACCGGTGATCATATCCGGATTGGGTGTCGCCCCATCACGTGTCATAGCATACACACGTGCCTGAGATTCAACTGCAGTCTGTGAAAGTCCTTCGTCCCTTGATGCGGTAGTCGTAGTCCTACCACCTCTGCCTTTGCCTCCACTAGGAGCAAGAGCTCCCTTGTTATCAGCCACGCTACTCTGTCCTGATACTGCCCTACCTTCATCTATGGCCTTAGCAAAGCAGAACTTCATCATGTGTCCCAGCTTGTTGCAATAATAGCACAGCTGGGGAGTGTCTTCCCAGTGTGTCCTCCCGCACTCTACTGTCCAGAAGTAGGAGGTCTAAAGGTGTGACTCCCTTTGCTCCTAGACCCAACCCTCTGACGGCTACCTCCTCTGATGGTACTCCTAGGAGACCTAAAATCTATCCGTTGTTGTCCTATAGTAGCACGAGAACTGCCTGACTTCTTCTGTCGCTCGCTCTCCGCACGGCCCTCCTCGGCCAATAACTCCTTCACTCTCAAGGCTGTCTCAACAAGTAACTGATAAGTAGGGGCCTTCATAGCAATGCGGGTGTGGATATTAAATTGCAACCTCCTCTCAAATATGTCCCTCCTCTGAACATCAGTGGTCACATCCTCTGATGCGTATCTGGAGAGTCGAGTGAACTGTGCCTCATACTCGGCGACAGTCATGTGCTTCTGCTTCATCTATAGGAACTCTATCTTTTTCTTGCTGTGATAGTGCTATGAGGTGTGTTTCTTGATAAAATCTCTCTGAAATTCAGCCCAAGTAAGTGTAGGAGGGTCATTCTTGCTCCCGGGAACTGCCTCCCACCAATACCCCGCATCTTTCTCCAGTAATAAGGTGGCATACCTCAACTTTTGTTCAGGTATTCACCAAGAAAGGTTAAGGATCTGCTCTGTTTGTCAAAGCCAATCGTCACCCACAGCGGGGTTAGTGGTCCCCTCGAATGATTTGGCACCCTGTTTGTGCACGTCAGCGAAATTCTTGTCAATAGAGAGGCCCTACCTCTGTTGGCCTCCTTGTGGTGCCCTCTGCTGGCCACCCTGCTGACTTCCCTGCTGGCCGCCTTGCTGGCCTAGCAGCTGTCACATCATAGCCTATTAGAACTGGGCATGTACGGGGTCAAAGGGTATAGCATCGGGTGCAGATGGTGCTCCCCCAAGTCCAGGTGGTGCTCCGTGTCATGGGAGTGGTCCCTGTCCCTGTACAGACTCCTGCGACTCGAGGGGAACCTCGTGTGATACATCCTCTATAGGCTCCTTCCTATCCAAACAGTTTTTTTGGCACAGCCCACAGCGAATCTAATCCCTACTCTGATACCACTAAATGTGAACCCCATTTTTAGAAATTTCATTCTTGTAAAATCCTGATTTTTGTATCCATTTTTTTCTTTTAAATAACCACTCAAATCAAATCAAAAGAGATATATCTAAATGAACATATAAAAAGAATGGCATACATGCAGAAGCTAATGGTTTTCGATTTAAAACAATGTAAGTGCCAAAAGCCTATACTAACGTGTATGGCTATACAAAATGCAAAAGTATAAATCTCCAAAATCACTAGCAGCCGACCTATCCATCAAGTATCACACGCTCGAGCTCCACCAAAAGTAAGTCCCAACACCGTCTACTCTTGATCTGCACACATTCAGCAAAACACAGGTGAGTATTTTAAATACTCAGTAAGCAATCCCTCAATGTTATTATACTGCTGGAGTGCAGGGGAGTCTTCAGCCACCGTGGCCTAGCCTCCACCACATACAATCTATTGAGTCTACAGTTAGACTTACACAGAAGGCGATGTTTACCATGTCACATACAAGTTTATGATGATGTTTAATCTATTAGGGAAACCCTTCGAATCATAAGGATACTTTGGATACTCATTGGTATCTTATTCAGGCCAAAATTAGGTTTTTTTGGGCCACATAACGTATGTTTATACCCTAAGTAACGTACGTTATTCTTCCCCTGAATTGCAGCTATGAATAATGTATGCTAAGCAACAATTAACGTATGTTTAGTTCAATAACGTACGTTATTTCCATAGTTAATGTACATTATATGTTCCAGCACGATTTTGCCCGAATTCTAACTCTTCATACATACACATCCATTTAACCCTTAGCGTACCAACCAACCTTCAAAGAACACATATGACTCCATTATACATCCAAATCATCATGCTTAACCATTAAACACACCTATAACACATTAAATCAACATCACAACAACAAACATAACCATCCACACAAGCTTCCACGATACCATTGATACATCTCATACTTATACACAACACATACAACATCAAGGCAACCACCACCACTTTCTTAGCAATTTTACCACAACATAATCCATGTCATTTAACACAATCATATCAACTAAACATTCATAAGAAATCAACATACCCTTTTAGGGTCAAAACCACCATCATAAACCTCAAAGTAACATCTTCAAGAAACTCTTAACACAATTTACCATTTCTCATCTATAGGGTTATCAAGTATACACCATCCTTTCATCACAAGGATCACAAACACATAACATGTGGCATTCATCCCAACAAGCAAGTATATATACAAGACCATTCACATTAGTAAACATCCATCTCACATTATCACTCATAAGTATCCAAACCACTATCAAAACACTCACACATTTCTATTACCCATTTCATGTAATTATAACTCATTACAAATAAACTGATAACACTCATACAATTAAATTGCAACAACTTATCTCATTAGTAAGCAATCCTACATTTAACATACACACATACATCCCTCAAACACAATCTCATTCAAATTTATGCCAAGGATTAAATGTGCACACATTAAACAATCAGTCATAAGAAAATCACGTCAAAGGAAGTGGCAAAACCACTTACCTTGGGCTCTAAGATTCGATTCGTTGCCCGATTCTCGAGTCGGGTTTCGAATGCCGTTACATACACACATTTAATCACATTTCTTATCATTTCACATACAATGTACTTTTTTTCAACCTCCCATACAAATTTTATCCAAAATTCCAAAAGTTTCCTAAAACCCTAATCTCTTAAATCTGACCAAATTATATGTTTTAGGGTTAAAGGCTTATCGAATCATGAACTACATTGAGAATCTATCAACACCTTACCAAGTGTATCTATTTTCTATCACATTTTAGCTCAGGATTGAGGATTTACCTTCTTTCCTGTCACTTGAAAACCTAGAGAGAGGAAGACTCGATTTGAGGATGAATGCACTGTTAATCTACTGGAATTCGGAGGTTTATTGGTAGGTTTGATGTTTAGAAGGTGAACGAATGATGGTTTGGAAGTTGAAAGAGACTTTTGGTTGTTGGGAGGGAGTTATGACCCATTTTAAGTTGTTTTCAGACATTTAATGACATGTCTAGTGTATCATATGTTTATACCCTAAGTAACGTACGTTATTCTGCCCCTGAATTGCAGCTACGAATAATGTATGCTAAGCAACAATTAACGTATGTTTAGTTCAATAACGTACGTTATTTGCATAGTTAATGTACGTTATATGTTCCAGCACCATTCTGCCCGAATTGTAAGTCTTATTTCATACATACACATCCATTTAACCTTTAGGATACCAACCAACCTTCAAGGCACACATATGACTACATTATACATCCAAATAATCATGCTTAACCATTAAACACGCCTATAACACACTAAATCAAGATCACAACAACAAACATAACCATCCACACAAGCTTCCACGATACCATTGATACATCTCATACTTATACACAACACATACAACATCAAGGCAAACCACCACCACTTTCTTTGCAATTTTACCACAACATAATCCATGTCATTTAACACAATCATATCAACTAAACATTCATAAGAAATCAACATACCCTTTTAGGGTCAAAACCACCATCATAAACCTCAAAGTGAACATCATTCATCATTTCATATAATCATCCATATACTTAGCCAAATGACAACCATAACCATATCAACACTTGTCATACCAACCAACATTCATTACCATTTACACATCCATTTCATACACATGATCACCACAGTTGGCCATCACACACAATTACCGCATTCAATCCCATGAACACATAAATTGAATTATTATAACCTACACAATTACCGCATTCAATCCCTTGAACACATAAATTCATTTAGGTCTTTGAACATTCCATTTTCTTTCGCATAAACATCAATAATAAACAATAGGTGAATGCATTTATGAAATGGTTAATGCAATCTACACAAAATGCATGTGCTTTGGAGCCCTATTGTAAGAGAGTCCACTCTCTTCCTCATTTGTGAGCCGAAGCTCCATTGTGAACCGAAGTATCATTGTGAACCAAAGTTCCATTGTGAACCGAAGTCCCATTTGTGAGTCGAAGCTCCATTTCTTTTGTGAAAAAACATGAACATACAACAATGCTCGTGCTATGCCATTAACCCATGCCACAATGTAGGTTCAAACATTCAAAGTTCCATTCATCATCTTGCCATAATGTTTCTTCAAGAGACTCTTAACACAATTTACCATTTATCATCTATAGGGTTATCAAGCATACACCATCCTTTTCTTCATAAGGATCACAAACAAATAACACGTGGCATTCATCCCAACAAGCAAGTATATATACAAGACCATTCACATTAGTAAACATCCATCTCACATTATCACTCATAAGTCTCCCAAACCAGTATCAAAACACTCACACATTTGTATTACCCATTTCATGGAATTATAAAACATTCCAAATAAATCGACAACACTCATACAATCAAATTGCAACAACTCATCTCATTAGTAAGTAATCCCACACTTAACTTACACACATACATTCCTCAAACACAATCTCATTCCAAATTACGCCAAGGATTAGATGCACATGCATTAAACAATCATTCATAAGAAAATCACATCAAAGTAAGTGGCAAAAGCACTTACCAGGCTCCAAGATTCAATCCGTCGCCCGATTCCTGTGTCGGGTTTTGAATGTCATTACCTACACACATTTAATCACATTTCTTATCATTTCACACAATGTACTTTGTTTCAACCTCCCACACAGATTTCCCTGAAATCCCAAAAGTTTCCTAAAACCATATTCTCTTAAATCTCACCAAATAATATATTTTAGGGTTAAAGGCTTATAGAATCATGAACTACATTAAGAATCTATCAAAACCCTACCAAATGTATTTATTTTATATCACATTTTAGCTCAGGATTGAGGATTTACCTTCTTTCCCTTCACTTGAAAACCTAGAGGAATGAAGACTCGATTTGAGGATGAATGCGCTGTTAATTTGCTTAAAATCCTAGGTTTATTGGTACGTTTGATGTTTGGAAGGTTAGGGAATGATTGTTTGGAAGTTGAGAGAGAGTTTTGGTTGTTGGGATGAAGTTATGACCCGTTTTAAGTTATTTTTAGACATTTAATGACATGTCCAGAGTCCCGATAACGCATGTTTATTGTCCATATTAATACACGTTACAAAATTCAACTTCTAGGATGCCAGCATTGAATAACATAAGTTATTCATGGGAATAACGTACGTTATTCCCTAAAAAATACATTAACTTACGTAATCCAGTAAGTTAACATACGTTAATTGACTTTAGACTGCTGCAGTTCGCCTTTTCTGACCTCTTTTGATCCCTAACATGCATATACATATACATACATGCTTACCACTTATAATAACCATTATATGAACTCATTTTACATCAATTAACATTGAGCTAAACCTTATTTAAATCCCAGAAATACATCAATTCATCCTTTATATCTTCATCCAAGCATATGAACATTCATTTCTTTGGTTCCAACTATAGCTTAAACAACTTCCTCAGCATATGCGAGGAATCAACAACACAAAACACCAATCTCATTCCCATTCCTAATCATTATTCCAATTTAAAGTGGATGAATTTTCGGGGCGTTACACCGATAACTAATTTGGGAATACCTCTGATACTCTCTCACTATCACAACATGCCCAACTCCTAACTATTTTTGCTCCAAATCAGTCACACATGCTAGATAGGCCTCACACCCATCTCTGATCAATCTTATTGCCATCGCTGCAGAAACCAAACAGGAAGGTATAACTCTATGCTCGCCTACTACCAATACCCTCTTTTCGCCAACAACCTCCACAACTACTTCTTTAGCATAGCAGTCAACCACTGCTTTGTTTTGGGACAACCAATCCATCCTCAATATTACCCCGAAGTCGGTCATCCTCAACACTATCAAATCATCTATATACTGCCGCGCACCAATCTCCAGCTCATAGTTTCTCAACACGTTACTAACCCTGACAATGCCCCCAGTCGGCATCGATACAACTACCACATAACTAAAAGACTCTACGCTACTGCCTAGCTGCTCTACCACTGACTCATTCATAAAGGAACAGGTCGATCCAGGGTCAATGAAAACCAATGCATCAAATGGAAAGATAGATATCATACCGATGATCATATTGGGATTGATTGCTGCCTCATTACGTGTCATTGCATAGACGTGTGCGTTAGACGTAGCTGTAGTCTGAGAAGCTCCTCCACCTCTCGAAGTAGTACCTGTTGTCCTACCCCATCTACCTCGGCCTATGCTAATAGTAAGTGCTCCCCTGTTATCTCCCACACAGCTCTGCCCTTATCCCTAACTTTTACGAAGTAATACTGCATTTGATGTCCCGGCTTGTTGCAATAATAGCACAAATGACGGGTATCCCAACCAGTGCGGCCTCCTGTACTCTACTGTCCAAAAATAGGGGGTCTATAAGTATGACTCCCCCTAATCCCAGCTCCACTCCATTGCATGCTGCCTCCTCAGCTAGTACTCCTAGGGGCCTGAAACCTGTACTCTGCTGCCCTCTTGCAGCACTAGAACTACCAGAATTTTCCTCTCTTTACCTCTACACGCCCATCCTTAATCATAAACTCCTCAGCTCTGAGTGCTATCTCTAGTAGCATCTGCTAAGTAGGTGGCTTTATAGCAATATAGGTGCGTATATTAAATCGGAACTCCCTCTCAAACTGGTCCTTTTTTATTTGATCAGTAGCCGCATCCTCAGGGGCATATTTGGAGAGTCGAGTGAACTCCGCGTCATACTCAATGACGATCATCTCTTTCTGCTTATTAAAGAATATAAGGGCTTATTATTTTAACACAAAGCTTAATCAATGGATGTGTTAACTATCATGTCTATATTCTGAGTATATAGCGGATAAACTATAAACTGAGGATATAATATAGTTGTACGTATGATTAATAAGAGTAGAAAAAGTTGAATAAAGGTTAACATTAATGTATTACTTATATATTACCAGAAAATTTTTAAAATGTATGTACATAAAAAGTAATGTGAGTAATTAGTAAATGATTAATATGGTAATAAGTATAAGATGTTTTAATCTACTTATTTATATTTTGATATTTTTTCTCTTCTCTCTATTTCCACCTCCATTATCAATTGAAACTTCTTTCCATTGCCTTCTATTTACATTCTTTTTTTATTTTTCGCATTGCGTTCTCATTTTTATCTCCTTCATTCCATTGCGTCCTAATTTTCATTTCAATGACTTCTTTTCATTGCCACCTCATTTCCATTCAATTGCTTCTTTCCATTGGCACCTCATTTTCATTTCATATACACTTGTTTTCATTTCCTCCTCTTTAACATTTACTCATTCAAAATGTGAACACTCATAAAATTATGTTCATATCATGCATTGATCACTTATGCATTATGCTTTAATTGAAATTACTTATAACTTATCTTTCTTAAGATTATATTATATGCATCACAATCATCATATCATTCATATATTTATCCATCCTTCTTGATTACGCTATTCTTTCTCATTTGTATTGTTATATCTCAACTGAAAACATTAAATCATATATCATAAATGCATTTAACATCATCCCTTTCATGTCATCACTCATCATTCATTCTCTTCATATATCATTTATTCTAATTTCATCATTTATTGATCACATATGCTTCATTCTTCCATTTACTTTGCATGTAAACTTTTCTTTTCATATCATTAGTATGAATGCATCGTTCATGTTCATTCATCACATCATATATAAACATTCATCATATAAAACACTTCTACCATAGGTAAAGTGGAAAGTGGTGCAACCACTGCATGCCACATTAATATCTCACACTCTAACATTTTTAACATTCATATATCTCATCATTTAGCATATCATCTTAGGAAAGCAACAATTCATATTTCTTAATTATATTTTCTTTAGGTGATAACACATCTAGTAATATAAAAGTGAATGTAGATTACTCACATATTTAGCCAAAATATTTGAAGTTCCCCTTTACATTGATCCCAATACCATTGTCTAAATAACCGTCTTATATACCAAAATAAAATCACTATAACTCAGTATTATTCTCAATATGATCTTATATCATATATGTACATATAAAAATATAATTCTTTCACTTATCATTTTATTATTTCTTTACCAATAAATTATAGTTATCATTTCTTCATTAATTCATTGAAATTTCATAGCTAAACTTGTAATATTGAAAATTTCCTTACCTTGTAACGCCTCCAATTTTTACGAATTTTTACGAATTATTAATTCTTTTGGAAAATATGCGAATAAAATTTTCGCGAATTATAATTAAATAAATAATAGAACGAGAGTGTATAATATGTTATGAAATTAAAAAAACGGGTCAAGTTATAATTTCTGGGAGAGAGAAAATTTTAAAAGATGGAAGCAAGGGCAAAATGGTCATTTGACTTATGTATATATGGTATATGTTACCATTCTCCTTCTTATTTCCATCTCATTTCCATCCTCACACGAAAGAACTCTCCAAAACCTAAACTAAAACTTTCAAAACCTAAAACCAAGCAAAACCTTATCAAATCTCTGTGATCGTAAGCTGTAGGATCGAATTAAGAGCTTAATTAGGTAAGTTTTCTTCGACTCTAATATGGAAATCTCGTTTTTACATATGGTTGGATTTTCGGAGGTGATTTCTCTTTGAATTTAAGTTGGAATTGAGTGAAAATTGATTTGTTTGAGTGGTATGGATGTGTAGTAACCTTGAGTATTGAATTTTGGGATTAAATTGTGGTTTAAATGATTGGAGTTGTGGAAAGACAAGACTCTTCTCTCAGAACTATCGAAAAGAGAATACAGGAGAATAGATCTCAGCTAGATGAAAGAATTGCCAATCTGGAGAAATCAATCTTCAGAATGATCACGCCTCGGCATTATTCTCTCCGTAGTTCATTAAGCTATTCTCCTCCAGAAGCTCAGGGTTTCATGGCCTCTGCTAGGAAACAAAAGCAACCCATTTCATTGTTCTCTTCTACGTTCCTTAAATTTGAAGCCTTTAAGAAAAAGGAAGCTGAGGCTAAGAAGAGAAGAAGTGAGAAGAAGAAAGAGAAGATAGAAGCCTATGTGACTAGTTTTCAAGATACTCAACCAAGTAAGGCTACTCAGCCTTCTGGGTATCTAGCAGCTTTGCAGAAATATTCTCAACCTGGGGTTCGATTCATGAGCTATTTGTTCGAAGATGCCCAAGATCCAGAACAGGATATTCCCAGGATCAACTTGGCTAGAGAATCATTTGAATCTACTGACTCAGAGTCTTCAGATAGAAATTCATCTTCAGTCCCATTGGAGTTTACTGACTCAGAGTCCACAGATGGAGATTCCTCACCATCCATTGAAGAAGAAGTCTCTGTTGAAGAAACAGAATCTGAAGCTTCAGAATTGTTCACTGATGGACATGATAGTTCAGAATCATTCTCTGAACAGCATGACATCTCATAATCATCCCTTGTTTCTGAGGACCACTATGAGCCATCTATTGCTTCTTAAGAAAACTGTGTAGATATCTCCAACATCTTTATGTCATTCCCAACTGGGGATACTACTATGGGTAAGACATCTGGCACTCGTCCAGATTCTGAAGAAGATGAAACAGCTCACTTTCATGGGCATTCATCTATACCTCCACAAGATAAACCACCAAAAACAGGAGGTCCCTGGTTTGCCTTTGATGATATCCCTGTGTACAAACGAAGAGAAAGAATGAGTGAAATAGGTGCATGGGTTGACTTTCAAAGAACCAAAGAAGGTGCTCGTTCGGAAACAATGCTGAAGGAACTAGCATCTAGATTCATCGGTACTCTCAGAGATTGGTTTAATGCTTTGGGAGTCAATGATCAGCTGGTGTTTAATGGCATTCCAATTGAAGAAGCACTCAATCTCATTTACATTGAGTTCATTGGAGATGCAAGTATTGAAGCAAAGAAAGGAGAACAGGATTACTATGAGATGAAGTGTTATTTTCTAAAGAAGGCTGATTTGTATAAACATTATACTCGAATGGCGAAAGTCTTTTACCAACAAGGTGGTGTTGGAAATTGGGAAATGAAGAATTTTTTTATCTCCTCCTTTCCAAAGGAGATACAACCTGAGTTGACTAGACAAATCCAGTTGTCTGGAAGACAGGTTCAGATGCTTGGACTTCGACAGATTTTCCAGTTTGTGGAAAATCCAATTGACAGGATCTGTGAACAGAAGAAGTTCTTTAACTGGTTCACTAAAGACAA
>CANYCX010114158.1:0-13812 GCA_948193385.1 Breynia disticha f. nivosa
TAAAAATCAAAACTAGCCTAAAAATGGTTTAATGTGCTCAAAATAGGGATACTACCATGATTATACAAATGTACAACTATTTAATTAACCAATCACATTCTTTCTTTCAAATATTGACAAATAAAATTATGTAATTGAAAGTAATGAACTTAAATATACTAATTCATCACAGGCCAGAAACTCTGTTGCTAGGTGTTTGACTAAAGTTTTCTAAAATTTTTCATGTTTTATTCATCCCCTCCCCTCACTATAAAAATCTACATTGTCCTCAATGTGCAAATAAAGTAAAAGAGCAGGATTAAAATGAAGAAATATAAAAAATGGCAGAAAACTTCCCTGATTAATGTGTTGAGGAAAGTCATGGAAGTCATGGATTTGACTGGAAGAAGGACCAGTTCTTGTCACAGAATTTACTGGAGGTTAGACCAGTAGGATTTGAAAGGTAAAATAATCTAGCTGAAATAAAATTAAAAAAACAAGAAAAATATGTTAATATAGATAAAATGTCATAAAAATATAAAATGTCATAAAAATAAAAAATAAAATAAAATAAAATCCAAAAGTAAACAAACAAACAACTAACAAAAAATATGAAAATATGAAAAACAACTAAATCAAATGTCAAATATTAGATGGATCGTCAGATGGCGGAGGCTGCGGTGCAGGGTACTGTGATGACTGGGGGAAATATTGGTCGTACGGTGGCGGAGGCAAGTAAGGAGATGGCTGAATGTGCATATGCTGAAATAGCTCCTCAGCCCAATGCTCCATGATGGACATACGACCCCCCTGGATCATCTGCTCCCGGTACATAACCGCCTGTTGTCGCTGGAGAGCAGCTAAAATAGTACCCTGCTGGCGCTGGAGATCCAGAATCTATACAAACTGAGCATGATGCGCTGGTGGAGCCTCTGGCGCAGGATCCGCGTCCTCCTCTCCCTCTGGTGGAGCATCCTCGTCTGCTGCACCTCTAAGTCTGTAAATAATACCGTCAGTAGTCCTGACCTTCTGAATCAGTCGCATGTGAGAGAGCATGGACCGATCCAGATACTCCACAGAAGAGGAAGTGATCATGTGAGGAAGCTCATCAAATCGACCACAGCCCTGCATAAGCCGTGTGGCATAATGACGTGCATATAAAGCGGCGACGCGTTCCAGGGTCATCTATTCCAGAATGGACTGTGCAAGGAGGTGGGTGATATTGATCGGGCGGTTCCGATCCATGCTGTACAGGCATAAAAGATCCTGAGTAGTGACATTGCCTGCACTTTCCTTCCGTGGAAAGAGAGTGCAAGCAAGGAGCCTGTGCATGTACCGGAGTGAGTGCGAGGTGATGTGAGAAGCTTTAGAGCGGCTGGGATTAAAATTCCAGCGCCCTGAGATCTCGTGCCAATAACGCCCGATGTTGAACCCCTGAGGAAACTGGTGGGGTAACTCATGAAACCTGCCAGAGCGAATTTCTTCATCTTCATATAAGCCCATATGATAAGCAAATGTCGCCAGCGACATACTAAATTCTGTTCCCCCAGTTTGGAACTCAACTCGCAGTGGGTCTTCATCTGCTGCAAGATTCTGCCTTTCGAAGAAATTGAATGTGGAGAGGAATTCCAGGGAGAGCTCTCGGTAAGCTGGCGTGTCTATGGTGAAAAATCGACCCCAGGCGCCCACACTGATGTACCTCTGATAATCAGCAAAGAGATTGAGGTCTCTCAAAGTGTCCTTGTCAGGTAGACGGATGGAAGCAAACGACTTATCCCTAATAGCCGCAAACCTGTTCTGGCGACCCACCGAGTTAGGAAATTCCAACATTCCAACCCGCACGCCTTTGTCTGCTGGATTTCTCGGACGTTTTGGTGCTGGTCGCCTCTGACGAGAAGATCCGGCTTCTGACATCTGAATAAACAAAAACAAAACAACAATGCACAATTTAAAAGGCAATTCAACCAATGAAAACATAATTCAAGCTCACAGTCGCCACACATTCAACAAGTCTCAGCAATTCCCAACAACAATTTCCAACCATAATTTCAGCCGCAATCAACATAAGGCGCAAAATGTAGCATCAAATCCAATTAAAAATGGGCATCAATTATTCAAATATTCAAGGTTACCAATTTTCACATGCCATATACCAATATAGGTCAAGAAAACAGTTAGAACAATAGGCATATTGAAAAATGTCACACAATTACCCACGAATTTACATTACCCAAAGCATATCCATCCAAAATTTCCATTTAAATGGCCATTATAATACAAAATTACAGAATTCCAAACTCAAGAACCCTAAAAATTGGGATTTTCAAATTTCACCAACAAAGTATACACATAATGTAGCAAGAAGTAGGCATAAACATAGACAATTATCTTAAAGTTCATTCTTGCAACAAAATGGAAACAAAAATCGAAAAACCCCAAATCTGGCACTGTTCACGCGTTAATAAGCAGATTTTTGGATGAAAAATTGCAAAATAATGTAAAGAGGAAGGAGTAAGAGAGTTCTAACCTTGGATTTGAGCACAAAAACGGTGGAAACTGACGAAAAGGAGGCTGAAAATCAGGGAAAAATGAGGGAGAAACGAAAGAGTTTGAGAGGGAAAAGTGTATGTTTTGAAAATGAGGAGAGAGAGGCTGTCCAATCTGTTTTTTAAAAACTGAAACGTCTCGATCCGAACGGGATAGCAAACGGTTTATAAAACCGTTCGCCAACCCGTTCGGATTTTATTTTTCAAAACAGAACTGCTAAACGGTATCGTGAACGGTTTATGTAAAACGTTTGCCAACCCGTTTGGTTTATCTTGCAAAACAGAATGGTCGAACGGTTTCGCGAACGGTTTATGTCAAACCGTTTTTGAAACCGTTCGATATGTTTTCAAGTCAGTATAGTTGAACGGTTTGGGGAACGGTTTAGGAAACCGTTTGCCAACCCATTCGGTATTTTGCTTCAAATCAGAATAGTCAAATGGGTTGAGGAACAGTTTGCTATAAACCGTTCTCCATCCCGTTTTGTGTTTTCCTTCAAATCATTAAGGCCGAACGGGTTGCGAAACGGTTTGGAAAACCGTTCGCAATGTCGTTCGCTAATCTTTCTCAATACCGAATGGTCGAACGGTGTTGGAAACGGTTTGTGCAACCCGTTTTCCAAACCGTTCGACACTTGTTGAAGTAGTTTTATTACAAAATTGACCAGAAAAAAAACATACCTCTCAATTCGTCCAACTGAATCGCCACACCTAAAATTACAAAACGAACACAAAACACATAGAAACAAAAATAATTTGAACAAGTAAAAATCTTGGGTTGCCTCCCAAGGAGCGCTTGTTTAACTTCTCGAGCCTGACAATTACCTTTAGGTTGTACTGGGCTCTGGAGAGGTGAGATTAATGACATCCTGATCAAGTTCTGGAAATCCCTGGCCATGATATAATTTCAAACGATGACCATTTACTTTGAGCGTACCTTTTTCAGGATGAGACACTTTGAAAGTGTCATATGGAAAAACTTGCGTGATTTTGAATGGGCCTGACCATCTTGATTTTAACTTCCCGGGAAAAAGCTTCAGCTGAGAATTGTACAGGAGAACATAATCACCTTCTTCAAAATTCTTCACATTTTTTAGGCGTCTGTCGTGGTAGTGCTTAGAACGTTCCTTATAGAGCTTGTTGTTTTCATAAGCTTCCATTCTCCACTCATCAAGCTCAATCAGCTGGAACTTCCTATGCATACTTGCAGCAGACAAATCAAAATTAACAGTTTTTATAGCCCAATAGGCTTTGTGTTCAAGTTCCACCGGAAGGTGGCATGCTTTTTCATGGATAAGCCTAAACGGTGTAAAGCCTGTAGGTGTTTTGAAGGCGGTGCGATAGGCCCATAGAGCATCATCTAGTTTGACAGATCAATCTTTCCTGTTATGCTCAACAGATTTCTCCAAAATGCGCTTCAATTCCCGATGGGTCACTTTGACTTGACCACTCGTTTGTGGGTGATAAGCGGTGGACACTCTGTGTGTAACACCATACCTGTTGAGTATCTTTGTAAATTGGGCATTACAAAAGTGTGCTCCCCTATCACTGATAATTGCCCGAGGTGAGCCAAAACGGGAAAATAACGATTTCAAGAATTTAACAACCACCCTTACATCATTTGTAGGTAAAGCTTGCGCTTCAACCCACTTTGAAACATAATCTACAGCCACCAAAATATATTTATGTCCAAAAGATACAGGAAATGGAAACATAACATCGATTCCCCATACATCAAATATTTCACAAACAATGACGAAATTATGAGGCATTTCATCACAGCGAGATATATTGCCTGAGCGTTGACAATTGTCACAGATAGATACATACCTCTGTGGGTCTTTAAACAATGTGGGCCAATAAAAACCTGCCTCCAATGCTTTCCGTGCTATTCGATTGGTGCTATAGTGACCTCCAGTTGGTCCCGAATGGCAGTGGCTTATAATCTTCCATCCCTCCTCAGCAGAAACACATCGACGAATCATTTGATTTGCACAAATGCGAAACACAAATGGTTCTTCCCAAAAGTAGTACTTTACGTCAGAGAAGAATTTCTTCCTCTGCTGATATGTAAGTTCTTTTGGAAGAACATTAGCTGCCAAATAATTCGCGATGTCGGCAAACCAAGGGACTTGAGTACTTACCTCTGCTAATGCAAATAATTCTTCATCTGGAAAAGAATCGTTGAGTGGTAGATTTGTCTTTGTGCTGTCCGAAATACCCTCGAGGCGAGACATATGGTCAGTTGCCACATTCTCAGTTCCATGCTTGTCTTTGATTTCCAGGTCGAACTCTTAAAGTAACAATATCCATCTTATCAACCTGGGCTTTGCATCTGCTTTATTCAATAAATATCTCAAGGCTGCATGGTCAGTAAAAACCACAACTTTGGAAAGAATTAAATATAAGCAAAATTTATCAAAAGCAAACACAACAACAAGTAATTCTTTTTCCATGGTGGTGTAGTTCATTTGGGCTCCATTAAGTGTTCTGCTAGCATAATAAATATGATGAAACTGCTTACCATGCCTTTGTCCAAGGATAGCACCAATGGCAAAGTCGCTAGCATCACACATCAATTCAAACGGTAAACTCCAATCTGGTGAAATTAAAATGGGAGCATTAATCAATTTATTTTTCAATAACTCGAAAGCAGATAAACATGTGGCATTGAAATCAAAAACTGCATCTTTTTCGAGCAATTGGGTCATTGGTCGGGTAATTTTGGAAAAATCTTTAATAAACTGACGATAAAATCCAGCATGCCCTAAGAAACTCCTTACCGCTTTAACGGAAGTCGAGGGTGGTAGACTTTCAATAGTTTCAATCTTTGCTCGATCTACGTGTATACCTCGACTAGAGATCTTATGTCCCAAGACAATACCATCAGTGACCATAAAATAACATTTTTCCCAATTCAGCACCAGATTAGTGTCTTCATAACGTTGCAAGACACGTCCCAAATTTTTCAAGCACTGTTCAAATGAATCACCAAACACAGAAAAATCGTCCATAAATACCTCCATAATATCTTCGACAAGATCATCGAAGATGACCATCATACACCTCTGAAATGTAGCCGGTCCATTACATAGTCCGAATGACATCCGTCTATAAGCAAAAGTGCCATAAGGACATGCGAAGGTTGTCTTCTCCTGATCCTCTGGCGCAATCGGAATCTGAAAATAACCAGAAGGACAATCCAGAAAACAATAAAAAGAATGACCAGTTAACCTCTCAAGCATTTGATCAATGAATGGCAAGGGAAAATGATCCTTTCGAGTGACATCATTAAGCCGGCGGTAGTCAATACATACTCGCCACCCGGTAACTGTGACTACTACTCTACGAGGAGTGAAAGTGGGAGTTGGGTTGAATGAAGAGATGTGTTTAGTGCGAAAAAAGTGAGTCTTTGTGAGAATTTGCGACGAAAAGAGTCGTTGCCATTGATGTTGTTACTGTCTTGTTTCAGTTCGGTTACAGTTTTCTCCGTAAAGCTACGTCATTCTCTCTGTACAACTCCAAACCAAAATGTTTTCTCAAGTATCACCCGCAACAACCCCTTCATTTCCACCCGTAAACCCACAAAATAGTTACAGCTCTGCCACTGCTCTTAAACCCAAAACCCTTTCTTTTTCCACACGGAACACTTCTTCATATGCTTCAATTCTCGACTCTTGTACCTCCCTCAACCTCGGACAACAACTCCACGCACATTCTATCAAAACAGGCTTCCAAACCCACCAGTTTGTCTCAACCAAGCTGCTTCAAATGTACTCCAGATTGGGCTGTGTAGACGATGCGAACAAGTTGTTCGATGAAATGCCTCAAAGAAACTCGTACTCGTTGAAGGCGATTCTGACCGTGAATTTGGAATACGGGTTATTTGAATATGCGTTTAGTGTGTTTGTGGAAATGTTGGTTTGTAGTGTTGTATTGGAATTTTTCGTGTTTCCGGTTTTGTTAAAAGTTTGTAGTAGCATTGGCGGGATTGAGTTAGGGAGCCAAATTCATGGAATGGCAATAAAATACGGGTTTTTTGAGAATATTTATGTGGGAAATGCGTTGATTGATATGTATGGGAAGTGTAAAAATGTTGTTGATGCGAAGAAAGTTTTGAGAGTAATGCCAGAGAGGGATAGTGTGTCATGGAATTCTGTTATTACGGCTTGTGCTGGAAATGGAATGGTTTATGAAGCATTGAAGATTTTGGAGAGAATGGGTTTGGACGGTTTTGAGCGAAATCTTGTTTCTTGGAGTGCTGTTATTGCTGGTTTTGTGCAAAACGGTTATCATGAGGAGGCAATAGAATTGTTGTTTACAATGCAAGTGGAGGGTGTTGAACCAAATGCGCAAACTTTGGCTTGTGTTCTTCCGGCTTGTGCTAGATTACAAAAGGTTAGCCTTGGTAAGGAATTCCACGGATATATCGTGAGGCATGGATTTATGTGTAATTCTTTTGTAGTGAATGGATTAGTTGATGTATATAGGAGGTGTGCTGATATGGGAAGTGCTCTTAAGATTTTCTCTGATTTTTCAGTAAAAAATTCAATATCTTACAATACAATCATTGTTGGATATAGCGAAATTGGGGATGTCATCAAGGCCAAGGAACTATTTGATCAGATGGAGCTTAATGGAATTAAAAGGGATTTGATTTCATGGAACTCTATGATTTCAGGATATGTGGATAACCTCATGTTTCATGAAGCTTTGGTTATGTTTAATGACTTGTTAAAAGTAGAAGGCATTGAATCAGATTCATTTACTTTAGGGAGTGCTTTGACTGCTTGTGCAAGTATGACTTTGTTGCAGCAAGGTAAGCAGATGCATTCATATGCCATTTCTAAGGGTTTGCAATCTAACACATTTGTCGGTGGAGCTCTGATTGAACTGTACTCCAAATGTCATGACCTTGTAGCTGCTCAAATGGCTTTTGATGAGATAGTTGCTAGAGATACTTCAACATGGAATTCGTTGATATCTGGCTATGCCTGCTGTAATGATATTGATGGAATTCCTTATCTGCTTCAACAAATGAAAGCTGATGGATTTGAGCCAAATTTATACACTTGGAATAGCATTCTTGCTGGTCATGTAGAAAATGGCCTTACAGATTTAACTATGAAGTTGTTCTGCGACATGCAGACTTCGAAGTTGCTTCCTGACATTTACACAATTGGGATTATTTTACCTGCCTGTTCAAAGTTGGCCACATTGGAGAGAGGCAAACAGGTTCATGCATACTCAATTGGGCATGGTTACGATGCAGATGTCTATATAGGAGCAGCCCTTGTGGACATGTATGCAAAGTGCGGAAGTATAAAGCACGCAGCGTTATCTTACGATAGGATATTAAAGCCAAATTTAGTAGCTTACAATGCCATGCTTACGGCATATGCAATGCATGGATGTGGAGAAGAAGGCATTGCTCTCTTTCAAAAAATGTTGGCTATTGGTGTTAAACCAGACCATGTAACATTCCTATCTGTTTTATCTTCATGTGTTCACGCCGGATCAGTGGAAAGAGGCCGTGAGTTCTTTGCCCTAATGAGGTTTTATGATGTTATACCAACATTAAAACATTATACTGCTATGGCTGATCTCCTAAGTCGTTCAGGGAAGCTTGAGGAAGCACACGAGCTTATCTCGAAAATGCCAATGCCTCCTGATTCAGTGTTGTGGGCTGCTTTTCTGGGTGGCTGTGTTCTTCATGGTAATGTTGAGCTGGGAGAAACAGCAGCCAAGAGGCTCATAAATCTGGAGCCAGATAATACTGGAAATTATATTTCATTAGCTAATTTGTATGCTTCTGCAAAAAGATGGTCTGACCTATCAAGAATAAGACAACTGATGAAGGAAATGGGAATGCAGAAGGTTCCTGGTTGCAGTTGGATTGAGGACAGGGATGAAATTCATACATTTCTTGCTTCAGATACAACTCATGAGAGAGTAGCCGACATTTACTGTACTGTATATACCTTGACGCTTCACATGAAATTCGGATTACCGGGTTTAAACTATGACACGCTACAACCAATGTAGATTATCGATCCCTGATGAAGAAGTGGTTGATGACTTGAACCTGGCCAAGTTTCAAAATGTTATGTTCATCTTTCTTAGAAATCTATGGAAGGGAAGGAAAGGAGAGTGAAGTGGATGTTGTGTCTATCATTACTGAAAGCAGTTGAATCCTCAGTTCGACAGGGCATTGATTAGTTCATAATTTCAGCTGGTGGAAGACTTGAAGTTCTTAATAATAATCTTGTCAGCAGATGGGGCTAGAGGTTAACATAGTTGGTACTTACATTAAGAGAGGCCGGAAAGTGAATGTTGGTAGTCGAGGGTCCGTCCGTGATCAAATGGGGGATACGAGATTAAATTATGATGCGTTTGTCAAGTTAGAGAATTATGATGTAATTATTGACGTTTATAAATAAGACTCGAAAACAGTTTAATGTAAGTTTAGAAAAATTTGCATAGAAAATAAAACAAAAGCAGCTAATTTTCTTTTACTACTGTCGATTCATCCGATCGTTCATAATACAAGTTGCAAACATACAATGAAAAAGATACTATAATTTTTGTTATATTATCGTATATTTTTTAGTTATAAATATTATAGTCTAAAATATTTTGTTCTGCATTATATTATATACATTATTTTATTTATAATACTATATGTGTATAAATATCAACTTAACCATATTTTTGTCATTTTTAATTTTAGGTTAGTTCATGTCCGATTGTCTTTCTTATCGAACATTAAAAACTTAATTCATTCGAATTAAGTCGAATCAAGTCCAATTAGAATGATTTTTTTTTTGCTATCCTTAACAATTTTTTATTTTACTTAAAGAAAGATACTATTTCAGATGTATAATAGTTTATAAAAATATCTTCAATTTTAGATCAATTTGTTGAATAAAACAAATGAAAAGACTTAAATTATAAGAAATCAGAAAAACTGAGATGTAAAATTCCAAAATTAATGCAGATCAGATCTTATGTGAGATTTTTTGCAGAGAAGTGCATCAAACAGATCATAAAAACTACATGGCAAATTACAATTGGTTGAGGACCATAAACAGAAACACAGTTCTTCCCTTACACAATCCGATCGAGCAACTAACAAAGTCAAATCTCATAACTCTTCAAAGCCCCAATCTCAAAGATTCTCTCACAAATCAATGACAACATCATCATCATCATCTAGTACTAATGTTACTTCTATTACTTTACTTCTCTCTCACACAACAAACCTTATTTAACTGACACATATATAAACTCCCACAAAACAAATCGAACCCATCTCTCTTTTCTCTCTCTACACCTCGAAAACCATCAAAGACTCCACTTTTTTTCTTTTTGGGTTCAAAGACTAAATCTTTATCAGTTTCTTAAGCTTTCTTGAATAGGGTTGTTGCTAATTGTTGATTTTTTGAATTGTGTTGTTGTTAGAATTTGTGGTTTTAATGAGGAAAAGGGAAAGAGAGAACCCCTGTGGGGTTTGTGGGCATTACCACAAGTATGAAGAAGGAGAAGTTTGTGGGATTTGTGGGCATAGAATGCCTGAACCTGCTGAGAAATCTTCTTTTCATGTCAGTGCTTTTCCTTCTGAGATCTTGCCTGATTTTCTCTATCTTGGAAGCTATGATAACGCCTCGCGCTCTGAGTTGCTTAAAACTCAGGGGATTTCTCGTGTTCTCAATGTAAAGTTCCGTTCTTTTCTTGTTTTTATTTGGATTTATTTTTAGTTTTGAGATTGTTGGTTTTTTCTTTTAGTTTATGTTTTTGGTTTCATTGATTGTTTGGTGATTTAGGCTAGTGACAAGTAGTGATTCTGTACATGGTTGATTTGTGTTTGAAATGGATTGTGTGGATAAATCTTGATTGGGGAGGAAAGATGTATCCAAAAATCATTGTGTAGTTCTTTTTGTTCTTTGATTAAGAAAGTAGGAAATAGAATATCAGTTGAAACTCTAAGAATGAGCATTGATGGTTTGAGGATGAAGGGACTGGCTAGACAATTGAAAAAATTGGAAAATTTTGATTTGAATGGTTAGACAAATTAGTAGATTTCTTCTAGTAAGATATTATGCTTGATTGCTTGTAGATTTTAGTGATTGATAATCGATGATTATTATTGACTGTAGATTATGTGAATCTATTGACTAGAATTTGCAGCGATGAAGATTGAGACGGATATTGATGACATCCTATTTGAAGATGGGATGCTAGATAATACATAAATGGAGTATATAGAGTTTACAGATCGGATAATCGATATCGTTAAGCTCTGAAGAAAAACACTAAGGAATATTTGCATCATTATTAATTCTTGGTTTCTTCACACTGCAACTACTAAGAAGGATTGATCATATATAATCTTAGATTTGGTTTTGTTTTCTTGTTAGGAAGAGTCTTTCTTGATTCCCATGTGATGATTTTAGTTTGAATTTGATTGAGAATGAGTTAAAAGGTTTGAACCATTTTTTAATATGAACTCTCGTGTCGATTTGCAGACTGTACCTCTTTGTCAGAATCTCTACAAGAACTCGTTCACTTATCATTGCCTCCAAGATGACAAAACATTACAATTTGACGATGCAATTCAATTTTTAGGTGAGTTATGTCGAAATATGCTTAATCAATTATCTCTTAGGGATTGAGAGAGGAAGAATTTTTTCGATGTCGTCTTGCTTGTTCAATATTTTCTGGCAATAATGATTACACTTTCTGCTGATATTGAATTCTGATTGTATTGTCTATCAAATAATGTGCACTTTCTGCTGTAAATTTTATGTGACAGAATTTTTCCTTCATGTTTTACAGAACAATGTGAGCGGGACAAGGCCCGTGTCCTAGTGCACTGCATGTCGGGAAAAAATAGGTTAGTTAGAACTGTAAGCTTATCTGCTGATATTGAATTCTGATTGTAACAGTGTCATTTCTTACAGGTCTCCAGCTATTGTGATAGCTTATCTAATGAAGTCCAAGGGATGGAGGCTCCCGCAAAGTTATCAGTGGGTTAAAGAGCGAAGGCAGTCGGTTGACATTACTCAAGGTATGAATTCACGGGTTCAAAATCAGTAAATAGAATTCAAAAATGTAAAAGCGAGTACTCTTGGGTCGTAGCAGCTGGTAATAGCAGCACGATTTGCGAAACTTCTTTTTGTGGCATTCGTTTTTTCTGTGACGCTATAGTGAAAGGCGCAATAGATGCAGGCAATAGCTCCCATATTGTACACACTGACATTTGTTAATGGTTGCCTGTCTGTTCTCATTTTGTTTTTGTTCAATTGTAGCGGTCTATCAGCAGTTGCAAGAGTACGAGCAGAAGATTTTCGGCGCAATAGATGCAGGCAATCAGGAAGCGCCTGTTTTTCAACACACAATTGCTCCATGTCTTAGCTTTGGCTTTCCGAAGGTTAATGATCCTTCTCCCGTCCCAGTTTTCAACAACGCCACGGCCACCTCCATTTTCACACATCCTCCGGAGATTCCACCTCAAGAATTCCAGTTTGGAGTTGCACAAAAGAACGTCAACATTATTTTTTCTGCAAATCCTCCAGATTCAAATAACGGCGACATTCCGATGGACTAATTAATATTTGTTCTTCTCTCCCAGATCAACATGCAACAGGAATGAGATTTGGAAGTTTTTTTTGTTTTCTCAACTGGAAAATGCTTACAGTTTCGGTTAAAATTCAATTTCGTCCAAAAGAAGGGGATTTGTGTGTTCTGTGGTGTATGATGGTTGCCAAATTGTCATGTATTTGCTGCTCTTTTATCGATGGCATCTACAATCTAAGCAGTTTGCCCTTTCCATGTTTGCCTAATAATAATATATACAGATTAAAAATGCAATCTTTCATGCCCTTCTTGAATGTTTTTCTGCACCATACTCTTCTTGAACGTTTTAGCTCTCTGCATTATTGGCTTTCAGTCTTCAATATAACAGCTTATTATGATTCATATACTACGTTAATAAGATCAGAGATTGAGGGAATGGATATAATATCTTAATGTTTCCTTAAATTGGGGTAATAAAAACAAATGGCTAAATCTCAGTAACAACTTCCGTTCGGCAAGTAAAACTCGGAACAAAAATAAGAGAAACAAAACAGTTTAATTCTCTGATACTTCCATCGAACCACTAGACCAAAATGGAACTTAAAGAGATTAATTCATTCTTCTGATGAGCTCGTTGATGTAGACCTCACGGTTTCCGGCATCCCCTCCCTCGACGTAGTGGTTTCTCTTTTTCTCGAGACCGCCGAGTGGCGCCTTGAGCTTGAATGGCCACAGGAAGTTGTTGGCCTCCTTGAAGTGAGGTCCAACAGTCATGATCTCGTGAATAAGATCCTCCATACAAATGATTCCATATTTGCCAAGGGTCTGAGATTGGTAAGGATTGTTCAGCTACATAGTTCCATAGACGATATAACAGTACTGAAGAGTTAAGGCATGTTCCACAATACAAACCTGCTCAATGATAGAGTTGTCGGTCAAGGCAATTCTCTGCTTGTTCACCTTTCCATATCCCCTCTTGTAGATCAATTCTTTCACGCTCTTCAAGTTGGGGTATCTGAGAAAGAAGCAAAAAAAAAAGCACTTGCGTGTGACTAGAGAGCATGTGGTACCTTCTATAGAATAGGAGTAGAAAGGACAGTTGCATACCCGTAGGTCACATAAGGTTCCACCCGGTGAAGCATGTTCATTGTTGCCTTGTTGACCTTCAGGAAAACTCCATTAAAGATCTTCAAGGAAGAAAGATGAATAAAGATCACTTATTAGACTTCATATAAGTGGCAAGTTCAATCAAAAAAACATAACAAAGTCCAATCAATAGGACATAATACACAACGATCAGTCTAAACATAATTCAACACAAAACTAATCTCCTACCTGTCGGAGACGAAGAAGCTGCAAAATCTTCCTAGTCTTCGGGTCAATGGCATTGATACTGAAACCAACAAATTCACAAGCATCAAAATTTTACCCTTCAAAGTAACATCGACAATGCCAATAATATTGATAACATACCCGCGAATACGGATAATGAAAAGAAGCTTAGCCTCAGGATCAACATAAAACCCTCCTTTCAACTTAGCCTCTCTCTTCAAATCAATAAGTTCTTTCTCCTAAACAACAAAGACCACAAATTAACCAAGACCCAGAGCAGAAAACAACACCAAAATAAGAATAAAAAAATATATACCTGCTTAGCATATTCTGAAGCATAGAGCTTTGCACGGTTATAAATAAGCTTCCTGTTCTCAAGATT